>ML808169.1:134520-147587 GCA_009831015.1 Picea engelmannii | reverse complement strand
TCCATTTGCAATTCAAAACCCTAAACGAACCTTTGTAAACAATGTCTGATATGGAAACAAAGATTTGATTTGATGTTGCCAACCCGGGAGTACAGCCTCTGTTAGCTGTTGACTTTCCTCAGCGCGCCTCTTTGTAAGCCCCTCCTTAGCTGTTGAAAGCATGTATCTTTGACAGCACACCACTCGAAAACTGATTTTAAGAACCTTTTAAGATTTGACCCTTTCAACAGCGCGCCAACTGATGAAACGATCTCCTTAGCTGTTGAAAGTGGGCACTTTCCACAACGCACAATGAACCTTTGAAAACAAGTTAGCTGTGGAAAGTAAAAAATGACAATTTTGAAAAAAGAAAACTTTACAATCCAAATTATTTTTAAGTCAAACCAAAATCTAAAATTTTGCAGCTAAAAGACTTAACAATGAGTTGAGGAAACTATCAATAGCCATGCTATCCACTGTAAAACCCAACCAAAATGATGGTTCTATTTTGGGAGTTAACAGGTAGGGTACTCCACTTCGCATATTTCTGGTTGTTTCCATTATATTCTTTATCTGATATTCCTCCATCATGATTGGGTCCATGGCCTCTTTCTTATTTCCCTTATCCATCTCTTCCTCCATTTATCCACCTCTTGTCAGTGCTTCCCCCCTTTCCCCCATGCACGCAGGGAAGTTTAGTTGTTTGATTCCATGGTCATCACACCATTGTTGTACAATAAAATCTTGATTGAAGTATACAGCGATTTGATATACCTACCTTTGGGTCCTCTTAGAAACTCCTACTTTGTTGCGTTGTAAGACTTTACGGTATCTACTACAAATTCAGTGATAAAGCCTGCAACAATAATGTCTAACCAGAAATCTATTGCACGCGTAAATATTTTGTTAACTTGTTGTAACTATGCGATATCCACAGAATTCCACTCCAACTGTCTGATCCGATTTGTTGGGTGGTTTTCTTTTAACCTCAATAGCCACTCCTGCAATAAACGTGGTAAATCAAAGAAAAATACTTCATGCAAGTCGCTAAACACATATTTCTCCAGATATTTGTGCGATGTTATCTTAGGGTTTCTGTTATCTTTATGCGCAAACTCAAGTTCCTTTCTTTTCAACTATCTTTCAATCCCCGCCTTCATTAGATTCCATGGCCTGAGCATTCTTTTATATACCTTCATTGTCTGCATGATTCTTTCACGGATATCATCCACTCAATCCCATGCAGTTCCAGTCAGCAATGGAACCATTTGTTGGATTTAATATCTCTCTTCTTATTTATTATGTCTAATCCAGGTTCAAATCTAATCAGGTTTCCAACAAAACCCTCTAAAACTATCTACCCTCCTAGTAAACAAGAAGGCAACACAGTGCACAGAATGTATTGCATAGTCTCACCTAAGTTAGTTCTATGGGTCATTGCAAAGCTCAAGTGCTTGCATTCTAGGAAGGAGTGGGGATCTGGGATTATAGTTAATCTTCTTCAAGCCTCAAACTGATTATTCCTTCTATTATTCCTAATATTTATTCATCTTTTAAGCCAGGAATGCATTCCAGTATATTTATCATAACCATTCATTCATTCATAAAATAATCACTGAAAGGAGTGAATATGCAATAAAAATTATAGATAACACATGTTTTATTGTGGTTCACCCCCTCTTGGGTTATGTCCATGAAGATCTGGCTTCCAGGCTCTTTTATTAATTTGTTTCAACATATGGCGTTGTGTGCACTACATTCCTGATCATACAATCATGAAAAAGGGTCCACAACCCATGTGAGGAAGACTAGAGCACACTAGGCCCCTTAGCCTATGATCTAGCCCTCAAGATATAGCTACTTGACTCTTCTATAGGTCAACAGCTTACAAAATATATCAGAACTACAATGGTTGCAATAAACTAGTATCTGAACTGAACAGCACTGAGAAGAACCAATCCCGACCTAGACCTCCTAGGTTCTTATTTATACTATTTTACCAGCTTATTAGCCATTACAATCTCTTACCAAAACCCTAACCCTAACCTGGTTAGGTTTTCCTACTCGCACGCCTTGCATGCTTTCCTCCTTTTCATGCGGATTTTCCTCACACGTGTTTCTTTACCTGCTAGTTGTTCTTCTCTAAAATTGGGATTTACCTTCCAAAAATAGTCCTTTCCTCAATATAGGTTTGCGCCCAACAGTGATGCCATGGTCAATATTTTTTTTTATTTATTATTTTTTATAAAAAAAACTTGTCAATTACCTTATATCAAGATGCAAAAAATGCGTACATATCCAACGTGGTGTACTTACACATGGTCCCAACCAAAAATGACCTACTTGCATGGGGGTTTCTAGAAAACAATGGAAAACATGTCACCATGAGAGATGAACCTTGATGGGGGGAAATAGAAACATCCTTGCATTACCATTGACAATTATATTTTATCATTATTATTGGAATTGAGAATGCTTCTAGAGGAGTCATCTGAGATCCATAATCTTGAAAACTTAAGGTTAACACAAGAAGGTGGAACACCATTTGTGGTTTTTAATGCGAAGGGTGTGATGCCACTCAACCTAAATTAATGACCATGATATTTCTACTTTCTTTGACCATTGTTGAGAGAGTAAGTTGACCACTTTTGTGAGATTTAAACCTTAGTGGGGGCTAAGACAATCCACGCTTTCACCAACTTGGTTAATCTCTCATGGATTTATCATTATTATGTTTCTATTACTATTACTTGTCTCTTATTATCTAATGTTTCCCAAGGAAAACCTCATGAGGAAACCCAAGGTATGCTTCCCCACATTCGTGGATAGCATTCCTAGTAAACACATCGTCATAGACTAGTGTGTCTAACCTAGGGTAATTCGAACCAAATACCCATTGGCACAGAACTATTAAAATTGCCAAAAACATTAGCTATAATTGATTGCGTAACCACTTGGGATTAAATTTCTGGATACATATCATCCCACCTTTAAACACTTAAGAAAGAGTGGGATTGTTGGTACCTTTCAACCCCTAGTGGCCCGCAAGGGGTAAGCATGTCGCAAGTAGGATTTGGCCATCGACGGGGAGGATAAGTGACTTCTTCTCTTAACCATCCAATCTCGACAAAATTTTTATTTATTATATTTTACTTATTATTGGTTATTATATATTTTTGATACTATTGTTTTTCAGTCATAATTTGGCATCTAATTAGGACTCAATAATGTCTTCAGGGGAGATGTTATTGTCAAATTGTGCATTTCTATATATGTTTTGTGGGACATTATCATAAATGTATTAGTGAAGGTTATTATAGATGATTTCATAGACATTTACATGGATGCTTTCACCGAATCTATAACATCCATATTAGAAACAAATGATTTCAAAAGAGACCATTGTGATGGGGTGTCTAGGTAGAGAGATCTCTTAGACATTTTTTAGATGGTAAATCAATCAAAAAATTGTAGTGAAAATATTTCTTTATCCGTAAAAAAGTGCCACATCAAAATTCCAAAAAAATGTAGCACTTTGCTCCCTCTCTGAGATCCGCCATGGCCTCTGCCTCAGGTAGTGGGTCACCCCTTCCCCCTCCTCCACTTCCCCCCATATAAATGTTGCATAATTCTCGGTCATGATCACTTCTTTGAGTAAATCGGTAAAGTCATCCCCCTCAAGGTTTGTAAAAAAACTTAACAAAATTCCAAAATTCCAGGTTCATCGGGGTTCCTTTCGAGGTCTCTCCCTCAAGAATTTTTAAAATGGACCAATCAGGAAATTCACAAGTATTTGGTTGTCTCCCAAAGCAATGGCTACATGGGTGGACAAAAATCGAAAGTCTCTGATCAAAGGTCATCTCTCCCATGCATTCTATGGAAGAGGATTTTTTGTTTTTTTTTTTTGAAGTAAAAGAGCACAAGGATTTGATATTTTGAAGTGGCCCATACTTTATGGGAACAAGAGGTATGTACCTAAATAAATGGACCCAAGATTTCAACCTGGAAAATGACATCCAGTCTGAAGTTCATGTGTGGTTTCATTTACCATACCTTTTTTTTCATTTTTGGAATGATGAAATGGTCAAAGCTATTGGAAACTCCCTTGGAATATATATAGACAGATCCAAACCCAAGGATGGAATCCAGGTTTGTGCATGCATTTTCATTGAATTCAATATTGAAAAGGGCCTCCCGAAAGCAGTACATCTAACTATGGATAACTGGACATATTTGCAACAATTTGATTATGAGCAACTCCTGTTCAAGTGAAAAAATTCTCATGAATACAGTAATTTTTCTAAGAACTTCCCCAAAGCATCCCTGAAACTAAAATCTCCAGAAGTTAATGAACAATGCTAACAACCTAAGAAACCCAGACAAATGCCAAAAGTTGGAGCTCAACCAAAACAGGGTCAGCCCTCTTCCATCCCTACTCAGAACAATACAAGTAAGGGTCCAAGAATCCCCAACTCTAGTTCGAATTAGTTTGAACCCATTGTTGTCAATGAACACCCCCCTACCCTTGAATATCATTTCATCATAGAGAAATTTCACTCCCGGAACCCCCTAGAAGTCCCTCTGGAATGTTTCCCTTCCCTGGAAAGTATCATATCCTCTCTAAAGAACCACTCGATCCCTCCTGAGTCCCCCCCCCCTNCTTCTTCCATCCCCCCTATCATCCCTGTGAATGAAGGCCCCCTTTCAGACTATGGTGAAGACTCAAAAAAGGATTCAATCATTAATGAACCAGTCAAGAAAGTGGGTCGCCACACCAAAACAAATAAGTGTGAAATGGAAACCAATAAAGAAAAAGATAGAGGAATGCAATCAACTTTGGATGGAGTATCTTTCATATAAACAAGAGGTCCCAGGACACACGGTGACTCTAACCCTCCCAAGGGAGGGATCCCTAAAACCTCCCATAAATGATGAAATTATTTTCGTAGAATTGTAGGGGCCTTGGGAGTCCCTCAAATTTTGATTTAGTCAAATCTTTAATAAAGAAAGAGAGACTGAAGTTTCTACTTCTCCAGAAAACTAAGAAGTAAGAAGATGATGCACTTCTTCATAGCTCAAAATTTTGGAATGAAATTCAAGGATTAGCAGTTATCTCTCAAATAGCTTATGGGAGTCTCTGTATGCTCTGGAATCCCCATTTGTTTCAATTAGAAAGTAGCCAGTATTCTCTGCATTGGATTTGGGTCAACCTCTCCCATGTGGTGACAGGGGAGGTGATCTCAGTGGTCAATGTCTATATGTCGAACAACTCTCAATGAAAAATCCTCTATTGGGATTGTCTCCTCGCACTACAGAACTAGAACACAACCCCCCACTTCATTATTTTTGGGTACTTCAACACAACCCTCCATTCCAAGGAAAAAATGGGATGCAATATAGCCCACGATCCTTCGAGGGAACACATGGAGGATCTGATCTCCTCCTTGTACCTTTCAGATATCAAACCTAAAAGATGTAGGTATACTTGGTCAAACCAACATCTAGGCCTGAGATTCATCTTTGCATGTCTAGACAGATTTCTAGTAAGCAACTCTTATCTTGAGGGTAATCTATCTTGCTCATCGTTCATTCTCCCTTGGGGAGGCTCTAACCACCAAAAATATTCCCTAGTCCTCTTTGAGCTTGAGGATCTCGGCCCAATCATCTTCTGATTCAATCCCTTATGGGTGCAAGACCCATCCTTCTTCGATTAAATTTCCTCCTCATGGTCTTGATGGTTCACAAGCTCCCCAGTCCATATTTAGGAGCAAAAATTGAAGAAACAAAACAAGATCTAAAGGATTGGTTCAAATCTATCTATAAATCACCCACTCTGCAAATTGATTCCCTCCTCAAACAATTTGAGTCATTCCAAGAGAAAATAGAACAAGAGATAATCATAGGGGAACTGCTCCAAGAAGAACAAAAAGCCTTTAAATAGTACCATAATGGAAGAAAATTGGAGGAAGAAAAATGGAGGTTAAAATCAAGGAGCCTATGGCTAAAAGAAAGAGACAAGAACACTAAATTCTTTCAAAGACAAGATAGAGCTCATCTATGGAAGAACAACGTTAAATAAATTATGAAAGAAGACGAGTCACCTGTCTCCTCATTTGCACAGATCAAATATCATGTATTTCAACATTTCATAAATTTGTACACGATGTCGCCCCCATTCCACTAGGAAATTATCGCTCAATTGTTGGAGCACATTCCCCAAGTTATTTCTAAGCAACTTGTTGAAGAATCAAAAATATGTGGTGGAACACAATCAAGTTCGACTTGCTCTGAATGGTCAAGTATGTTCATAAATCAGCTTGCATGGGAGGTAGCACCAATTCCTCATTTTTGGCTCTTGTTCCCAAAGACGTAAATCCTTCTGCCTTCAATAGATTAAGGCCTATATCTCTTTGCAATATCTCGTATAAAATCATATCAAAAGTTATAGAAAACATAAGAAAACCCTTTTTTCTAGACTCAATTCCCCTAATCAAGGAGGTTTTGTTGAAAAAAGAAAATTCATTGATAATATTATCCTTGTTCAAGAGGCTATTCATTCCAGCAAAATCAGAAAGAAAAAAGGAATGATAATAAAATTAGACATGGCCAACGCATTTGACGGAGTGAGACATAGCTTCCTTCTGGCTATTTTTAAAAAAAATGGCTTTGAATATGTTGAGTCTCAACAACCCCCCATTATTTTAAATTTTTGAATAAATACTAATGGGTCCCTTTTATTGTTTTGGTTTGTTTCGATTTTACATTTTTTTTTGTTTTTTTCTTAAAATTTTCTAGTGTATTCATTTATTTGATAGAAATATTATTAAATAAACTTTGTAAACATAAAAAAATCACTAAAAATATAAAAATCAACCTCAAGGTCTTCTCGGTGGACCGATGATCGATGGCCCAAATTATCTTCTTCTATAACCTCTCCTTAAATTCCCCTGATCCCTGGTGGTCCAATGTCCCAGTGGGACCAGATCGGTTTTCTCTTTACTTTATTTCTTACAATAATGTTCCTGATCCCCGATGTCCCGATTTCCCAAAGGACCGGTGGTCATCTATCCTGGTTGGACCAAATCAAGTTTTTCTTTAGTTCTTATAATAATTTCTCGATCCCCTGTGTCGCGATCTACTAGTGAGCCAGTTCCCTGGTTGTTTAAATCGATCAAAGCGGGGTTTTGTATTTTTTACAAACATCATTATAAATTACCAGTGGAGCAGTGACCTAGTTAAACTAGAATGGGGTCTTTACCTCGATTATGTTTGTGTTTTGTTTAAATAACAACTTGGTTTTCAGTGCTCCTGTTGTTCCTGAGTCTGTACTAAGGCTTAAAGTACAGTGTCAAGTCATCCGAAAGTATAATAAAGGTTGATAAAGGATTACACTAACCTTCAGTATAATAAGCTAATGGGGATTTCTACGTTCTTGTTGTCTAGCTTCCAACTGTTCCTGTGTAATGATATCTTGTTCAATCATTGCCCATGAATGTTCCAATTATTCCCGGGTGTTCGCAGTTTTAAGGATTGTATCGAAAAGATTTAAAGCGATATGTATTTGATTAGATAACCCGGGTTGAATATTAGGTTGATTCGTTGTAGGTACAATCATTGAGGAACAGTATTAGCATGGAAAAGATTTAACAAGAGATTTGAACGTTGTTTCAATTCGGTCGAAATAAGAGAAATTTTCACAAAAAGAAGAGAATAAGAGTGCAAACTAAAGGCCCTTTCTCGTAACTGTATTATTTTTAGTAAAATATGTGGAATGAAAGAAAAAACATTTAGCTGTGAATAACGTAAAGTTTCTGTTAGTAGAAAACTCAAGTAAACACAGAAGAAGAAATTGACATAGAAATAATTGACAAAGTGTAATAGACATAAAATTCTGTAAATTGCAAATTGGTCTTACACCAGCTGATAGCTGGTGCAGAGGAAAGACAAGAAGCAATTACAGAAAGATAAAATTCCTTCACTATAGTAGTGGTCGTAATACGTTATAGTAATACACATCAATTATGTAGAGAAAAATGAAAAGAAACAAAGAACATAATGAAACAAACTTGTAACACAGTCGAGACGGAATTGGGAATATTCAAATTGCTTGTATTAACTTCTTTGATGCAAAATCTCTATTACATTCCTTACCAAAAAGTCCAGCCCTTGTATTTTCTTTTTGTGATGTATTTATACAAAATTTGCCTCTCGGTTCAGAATAGAGAAATCACTCCATCTGTCCAAGTGCCAGGTGTTTGTTTTTGCTTAGATTCAATGCATATAATACATTTGTACATAAAATGGAATACAAGATGTAAGGTTCTGCTTGACAGCTGCAGGGAGCGAAATCACTCCATTTCACCTATTTAATTTTCAAGAAGTGCCAGGTGCTTGTCCTCGCATTGATTCAGTGTACATGATACACCTGTCTACAAACTGGGTCACAAGTTGTGAAGGCTCGGCTTGACAACTGGCTTCGGCAAAATAGCACTCTCGGGCTAACTGTGGAAGTTTAGCGTCTATTTGTACATCAACGAGCTTAAGAGCGTCGAGTTGTGCACTAGGCTGAATCAAATGTTTGTCGATCCGAGTCGGGTCTACCCTGTCCATCCTAGAGATTTCTGCCAAATTCCTCTCATTCTTCTCTTTCATGTCGAGAGAAATTCGATCTATATTCATCTGTCTCAGCACCTCTGTGTCGCCTCCAATCTCCATCCCTAACATCTCACCATTTATGGCATTGCAGGCTTCTACTAACGAATTTATCACTTTTTGAGCCTGCTCTTTGCTTGAAGTAATATCATGTTCCCAATTCTTTAACAAGATATTACCCCTAGTTTGTTCAGCAATGGTGAGCCCGGGAGGCCCTGAAAACCTGTTGTTGGTAGCGATCACCGCTTCTTGGAAAGCGACCCGAGCAGCTTCTGCGTTTCTTTCTTTGTTAATCAGATTCTCAGAGATCTGATGTATTAACAAGCAGTCTTCTCGAATCTCTCCTACTTTGTTTAGCAGGCTCTGTTGAGTAGAGGATATCCTGCTCCGAATATCGGTTGCTCGGGATTTAACGATCTCGATGTCAATTGCCTTGCTTTCTGCGACCTCCAACTGAGCCTACAGCTGTGTGATCATATCCCTCTGCTGGCTCGATTGTACCCGACCATCTCGGATCGTAGAATTTTCTTGTTCCAGCTTGGTCTTGAGGACTTCAATTTCTTTCTTATCGGCCAATCGGGCCAGCTCTATTTCTCCACTTGCTTGACTCTTAGCGCTTTCTGCTGCCGAAGCCACTCTAGTCTCAAGAGTCTTGATCAGGCGGTTCTTTGCTTTGAGCTGCTTTTTTAACATTTCGACCGAGAATTGATTTGCCATCGTATACGCTCCTAGTGTTCCTGCAATCTCCGTGGAAAATTCATCTTTCCTTTTATTCATCCCATCGGTCATCACTTTAAATTTTTTAACAGTGGACTCTCCCTCTTGATAAAATTCTCGCTTCACTACAGCTTTTCTCTTTTTGTCAAAAAATAATTCATTAGGAGGGAGTTCCTCTGCCCTTATAGGTCTCAGTTCTTGATAAAAAATCCATCCTTCCTGTATGTTTCCTTGCGCTGACTGCAAGGGTGTGACAGAGGTGATGGGTTTCCCGATCTGCTTCGCAGCCTTCCCTGGTGTGCTGAGTGGATCTTTCTCTTTCGGGGGATCCAAAGTCTTTTTCCCCACCTCTGGATTCTGAGTTTCTGGTGGGTCTGTGTCTTTTATTTCCACCTCCGGATTATGCTCCTTAGGAGGGTCAGTAGTCTCTTTTTCTGTTTCGGGATTCTCCTCCCGCTCAGGACTCTTCTCCTTGTCTGGATTTTTCTCTGTTTCGGGATTCTTCTCCTGCTCAGGATCCTTCTCCTGCTCCCCTTCCTGAAATTTTTCGGGGTTAGATGTTTTTCCCTCATAACTTTTGGCCTCTTTTTCTTTATCTTTGGAAATTCCCAAACCTCCCAGCACCACGGGGAGACATCATTTCCTATGCTCCTGAAATTTTAAAACTGAGGTCCTGTCTTCGGGTGCTAGGGATCTGATTCAAAATTGCACCTCCGAATAGGACCTCTCCCCTCGGAAAACATCGTCTGAGGGAGAACATTCATGTTCGAACCTATTTAATCCACAATTTCCCAAATGAGTGCTTACAATTCCCTGGGGATCATGCTTTTTGTACTCGATAGAGACTAGGCTCAAGTCTTCTATGGCTGCAGCCTTAGCCTTAGCATGTCCGAAATCTAATAAGGAATAGGAATTTAGCCGAATAGGGAAAAATGGCCATACCTTCTTTGATGACGCTTTGAGCTCTTTGCTCACTCCGTCGATTATTGTTTGTCGAGCAATCTCGCGACAAGCTAGCTTGTCGGGGATGAATAGTGGTAGCGCCAGAGGAGGGATAGCTGCTCCAAAAACTCCCAAATAGGAGAATTCTTCTTCCACGTACCAGTCTGCGATATGGCTCAGATTCGCAGCAATGCTATCTGAGATGCGGGGTGGAAAAAGACCAAAAAGGGTGATGTGCAGGGGCACCATCACCCAATTAAAAATCTCATAAATAAACTTGTTCGCGTTATTTTCCCACAGCTTATCGTGCTACTCATGAACAGTCTTCTCTTGGGTTGGACTCCAAGCCCAATTCATCAAAGGAAAAGGCGTCATGGAGCATATCGCATCCATGATATACGCGTACATGAAGAATCTGGATGGTTTTCCGACTTATTTTTGCTCCCGGTACTCGGTGACCCTATTGAACACACTATTGGAGAGCATTTTTGCCCAATTGAATGAGGAACCTTTTGCTACCCGAAAGATGAGAGGTACCCACTGGACGTAAAAATGCGCGGTATCCTCCCATCCGAAAAGCTGACAAGTCATCATCGCCACATACATATAGTTTGGCTCCAACGAAGAAATCAAATACACACCCTTTTCGTTCACTCTGAATGTCGCGGAACGAGACACCCAATCTTTTATCAAGCCTGGCATGGTTTTGTCAAATTCTTTGCACTCCTTCTTTTTGAAGTCCGCCAGGAATTCTTTGCCATATGTGTATTCAGAGGCTGTTGGGAGCTTACACATAGACTGGATATGCTCGGGCCTAAAAGTCCCAATCATGGTCTGTCGATCATTTACGATAGTTCTGGAAGGCAGTTCGATGTGATCCAATGCCCACCGGATCATGTCGTAGTATGGGAGCAACCGAGGTCTGGTTGCAACCAGATGCATTCCCGACTGAACAATTGTCTTGTACTTAGTGTTCAGGTCATCCTTCACAATATCATAGTTATAGTCATCAGAGTCTGAAGAGTTTACCAACTTGGATTGCAGGATATCTAAAATAGACGACCAGGTGGATATTGAGCCGCCCATCCGAGGCGAAGTATCTGAGACATTGTCCGGACCCTGTGCTGCAACTTCGACATTTTCTTTCACTGCTCTCCTTGGCACCATAGATGAAGCTTGTTTTTTTTCTCTTCTGCAGTAGACCTGTGTATACATGCGGAAATGAGTTTCCTCAGAGAAAAGTGAGTTCTATGCACTTAAGAAAAATGTTTTAGAACAGAACGAAACTTTCGTATATATTTGAAAATCTTGTACCCTTTGAAACAAGTTTGTCAAATCGAAAATTAAAACCAAATTAAATGTATAAATCTGATCTTATTTTTTCGTGGATTTACCCTAAATCCTCATTAATGCCATCAATGTTCGGCGGCTTTGACAGGCAATCGGGTCATGGAGAGCAGGTAAATACCTCGTGAAATGTGCCAACCTCGATATGCGGGACGTACCTCGCTTAATTTCATTTTTCTAAAATTTCAAATCTTAACGACTTAATGATTTCCTCGCTTTTCGCCACCTCGTGAATTTCCCTTTAATGTTTTGACTTTACAACTCGCGAGACTGCGATTTCCTATTTTAGCATTAATTAACAATAATCGTGATGTGGCGGATCCTTAATGATCTGATTAACTTAATCGTCATATCGTGACTCGGGAATTCGAAGACAAACTTTTAGGAGAATGTTATGTCGAGTCGCGATATCGCGATGAGGCGATAATTAAAGCTCGAATTAAGAGAAGGAAATCTTAGTTTAGGCGATTAATTAATCTCGATATAATTATGTCGCAACTTCGCGAATTGGAGTTTTGGACACCCTAACTTTATGAAAGAAAATGTCGAGCGGCGATGTGCCGAGAACCAAGTTTAACCGTGGTTGGTTTTTTACCCTTGATTCTTGACTAAGGTTATCAAAAATTCATCGCGCTCTCGGCTCTCGGGGTTGTAAAAACAAAAATTTAGGGTCGACGAATGTCGAGGCGCGAAACCCCGACGATGTCTAATCAAGGGTTAAAGGTTTTATCCTATTCTTGCCTTGTACGAAAATTAGAACCGAGTTCGCATTCTCGCGACTCGGGACTTGTGAATTCAAAAAAAAAAGGTGGCTCCAACATAGGCTCCAACTAGGGATCCCGCTTCCCTGTGAGGCAGGAAGAACAGTAGACCAGGTGCCAAAATTGGGTAAATGGAGTCATAGGCTAAAATCAACGGAAAAATCAAAAAAAAATAGAAGGGGAAAGAAATTTCGCTTGGAAACCCAGAAATTTTTTCGAAATCAGATACTCTTTCTAAACACTGCTGAAGTCACTTTCGCAATTTTCCCTTTCTCGCTACTAAGTTTGGGGAACGCTTTAAGATAATCGTAATGCTCCTAGGATATTCAATAGGTCTTGTGATTCTTAGCTTGCATCAGAAGAATGATATTATATAATCTAAAATAAGGTAGTCCCATCGGAATTTGGGGAAATGATCAGGTTTTCAGAAAGTATTGATTACCAGAGTAGATTTGAGGTTTATGTATAACAGCCTTACAGATCTCCCAGACATTGCTTCACTGCCAGCGAGCCTGTTCAGTGCCCTGGTGAAGTTGTCTGACCCTTTTCTACTGAATTTCTTTTCACCACTTCGGAAAATATTTATGCGTTTAAACGCTAAGACGAGGGCAATCATTTCTGAATTTCCTTTCATCGTCTTAATAGACTAGGTGGGGGCAATCATTTCTG
>ML808169.1:118564-130736 GCA_009831015.1 Picea engelmannii | reverse complement strand
TTAAGGACCAACATGCGATGATCCGCTATTTTTTCTCGGAAGGTTTCAGGATTTTCATGTTCTTGCATAACCCACATCGGGTCGTTTTGGTTTTCTTGATCAGGATGGGTTTCAGAGAATTCACCTATTGCTATAAGAAATTTATGAATCTGTTCGTCATCTTCAAAGACCTGCCAGTGTCGGACATTTCTGAGGATCACTGACAGTATATGCCAATCTTGTTTCTCGGTACAAATGGGTAAACTGACCACCGAAAATTGGGATTGTGGCATATGACATGTCCAATTATAGAGAAACCCCCAACTTGTATCCCCATGATATGGATAACAACATACCATATTTGGGGGGAATATCTGCAATAACCACATCCATCAGGATACTCTTGACCGGGACCTGAGCCAGGGTAACTACCAGATCTTTTATCATTCCCATACATTTAACCTTTCTTGAATCAAACGAGTATATGTCTCCATAGGGTCTAGTGATCTGGAGTCCCAACCTCTCCATTATAGTTTTGGGCATGACATTATGTGAAGCCCCGGAGTCTAACATGCAGTTATGCAATAATTGGTCATGTATATTCAGGGTGATATAGAAAGGAGCGATATTGTCTTTAAATCCCTCAAAATGAGGACCAAAGGTAATGTTACGTCTGTCATCTTCTAGGTTGATAACGTCGGAGTGACTTTTTGGCTCATAAACGCCCATCACTTTGGAAATTTGCTTCCGATAAGTGGGGTTTTTTGCTAATTCTACCAAAGGAATCGGTATCTTAATTTTATTTAATTCATTTTCAAAATTGTAAGATGTATTGGTCTTGTCTGTTTCTTTGGTTAAGACTTCCGATCTTTTTTCTTCCAACTTGTTTGTCTGGATCGCTTTATAACTCATGACCTTAGTGGAAGATGTAACTTTATTTATCGGCCATGTTTCCTTTGTTTGGTTTTCAGCTTGTTTCACCTCAGACTCTTGAGTCTTTGTTATCTTGACTTTATTGTTGGGTAATAATGTCTCTTCCAAAGCAGGTTCATGAGATTGATCCCTTGGCAGGATTTTCTTAGGTTGGTTAGTTGAGGTGGGATTATTTTTTGATCTTAGATTGTATCTGGGTTGAAAATCAGCCGCTATCATTTTGGTTTCTGGTTGAGATACGCAGAGGTTAGTACGATCACCTTCTTCTTCTTCATTAGAAGATTGAGGAGTATTTAAGGATTTCTCATAGTCTTGCCTAGTCAGAAATGGCTGCGAACACTCATCACCGAAACATGCAACTTCATCTTCTGAATCTCTGAAATCTTGGAGGTCACTCACGCCTATAAAATTTTTGTTTTTTAGTGGAGCTTGTATTTTATGATCTTCATTCTTTATTTGCCTCTGTTGATTTTGAGGATTTGGGTTTCTCCTAAAGTCTCTTTTGTTAGAAGAATCAGCTTTGGCATGATCCAACTCCATCCTAGAGATTTTGTTAGACAGATCTTTAATTATTCGGGCCATATCATCCATTTTGTCGTCAGTGTATTTATTTGACCTGGAAGAACCTGTTGGTTCCTTATAGCATCTATTATCACAGTTGACTGTTTCTACTTTAGCCTTCAACTTACCTAAAGCCATCATATTAGATTCTATTTCGACAGCATCGTCTTGCATTCTATTTAGGGTGGCTCCTCTTCTTTCTCGCAAAAGTAATGCAAAATCAGGTTCAAAAGCTCCCGCAAAGGTTACTTTTGGTGATGGTTCGGAAGGTTTAACAACGGTTGGAATTTTATTATATAGTTTGTTAAATCTCAAAATAAATTCCATAACTGTTTCTGAGTTCTTTTTCTTCAGAGACCCGAACTCGGTAAGATAGTATAAGTGATCCTTTCACTCTCCCCATTGCCTGAGGAAAGCGTCTTCCAGGGCGTTATATGTCTGAATAGACGTTGCAGGAAGACTCTGAAACCAAGTTCGGACCTGACCTTCGAAGGTTTGGACAAGTAATCTTGAATAGAAATCCTCGTGCTCAATACCGCATATGTCTGCGAACTGGTCAAAGAAGTTTATATGCTCGGTTGCGGTTAGATCTCCCTCTCCAGTGAACTTAGGAAGATTTTTGATGTAGTTGTCAGGTAAATCATGGAGGGGAACGGGTAAAACCAGAGGAGCATATCTCACTGCTACTTTTGCAAATACTCCGGGAGGAGGGACATTCGTTTGTCCTCCACCTCCTCCTCCGATGCCTGCCATCGACTTGGGAGTAGGAAATGGGGGTGTAACACACACTTTTGAACCAGGTGAAACTGGGAAGTTCTGATGAAGAAAGGATGGTATGTCAAATGATAACGATCTTTCCAAAGGACCTTTTCTCTTGTTTATAGGTGGGAAAGTTTGATGTGGCTCACTCCTAAATTCTGAGTGGTCTGTTTCCAGATATTTGGTATCAGACAGAGGGTTGTAGGAAGTAAGAGGTTCTGAAGGGCATTTATTCTTTACAAGTGGGTTTTTGGGTTTACTAATTGAAGCGGTTGCCTCAAACGAGCCTCTCGCTTTTAAAAAAATTTCAGGATTACTAACAGGTGTAATTGTCTTGCCATCTGGGTTCTGTCTGGTATGCCTTCTACCAGATGCCAGTTTGTGTATCAGTGGAGTCGCCAAGTGAAAGATTTTTTTTTTTTTTTAAAAGCCTTAAACTGTGTGCACTCTATGTTCACTATCAAAGAGTAATGCTATCAACGAAATAATTTGTCATTTTCCCAGGGAAAAGATTTCGTAACTTCGCTGCCCGGCAACGGCGCCAGAAAGATGTTGTTCCTGAGTCTGTACTAAGGCTTAAAGTACAGTGTCAAGGCATCCAAAAGTATAATAAAGGTTGATAAAGGATTACACTAACCTTCGGTATAAGAATCTAATGGGGATTTCTACGTTCTCACTGTCTAGCTTCCAACTGTTCCTGTGTAATGATATCTTGTTCAATGGTTGCCCATGAATGTTCCAATTCTTCCTGGGTGTTCGCAGTTTTAAGGATTGTATCAAAAAGATTTAAAGCGATATGTATTTGATTAGATAACCCGGGTTGAATATTAGGTTGAGTCGTTGTAGGTACAGTCATTGAGGAACAGTATTAGCATGGAAAATATTTAACAAGAGATTTGAACGTTGTTTCAATTCGATCGAAATAAGAGAAATTTTCGCATAAAGAAGAGAATAAGAGTGCAAACTAAAGGCCCTTTCCCGTAACTGTATTATTTTTAGTAAAAGATGTGGAATGAAAGAAAAAACATTTAGCTGTGAATAACGTAAAGTTTATGTTAGTAGAAAACTCAAGTAAACACAGAAGAATAAATTGACATAGAAATAATTGACAAAGTGTAATAGACATAAAATTCTGTAAATTGCAAATTGGTCTTACACCAGCTGATAGCAGGTGCAGAGGAAAGACAAGAAGCAATTACAGAAAGATAAAATTCCTTCACTATAGTAGTGGTCATAATAAGTTATAATGATACACATCAATTATGTAGAGCAAAATGAAAAGAAACAAAGAACATAACGAAACAAACTTGTAACACAGTTGGGACGAAATTGGGAATCTTCAAATTGCTTGTATTAACTTCTTTGATGCAAAATCTCTATTACATTCCTTACCAAAAAGTCCAGCCCTCGTCTTTTCTTTTTGTGATGTATTTATACAAAATTTGCCTCTCGGTTCAGAATAGCGAAATCACTCCATCTGTCCAAGTGCCAGGTGTTTGTTTTTTCTTAGATTCAATGCATATAATACATTTGTACATAAAATGGAATACAAGCTGTAAGGTTCTGCTTGACAGCTGGAGGGAGCGAAATCACTCCATTTCACCTATTCAATTTTCAAGAAGTGTCGGGTGCTTGTCCTCGCATGGATTCAGTGTACATGATACACCTGTCTACAAACTGGGTCACAAGTTGTGAAGGCTCGGCTTGACAACTGGCTTCGGAAAAATAGCACTCTCGGGCTAACTGTGGAAGTTTAGCATCTATTTGTACATCGACGAGCTTAAGAGCGTCGAGTTGTGCACTAGGATGAATCAAATGTTTGTCGATCTGAGCCGGGTCTACCCTGTCCATCCTAGAGATTTCTGCCAAATTCCTCTCATTCTTCTCTTTCATGTCGAGAGAAATTCGATCTATATTCACCTGTCTCAGCACCTCTGTGTCGCCTCCAATCTCCATCCCTAACAGCTCACCATTTATGGCATTGCAGGATTCTGCTAACGAATTTGTCACTTTTTGAGCCTGCTCTTTTCTTGAAGTAATATCATGTTCCCAATTCTTTAACAAGATATTACCCCTAGTTTGTTCGGCAATGGTGAGCCCGGGAGGCCCTGAAAACCTGTTGTTGGTAGCGATCACCGCTTCTTGGAAAGCGACCCGAGCATCTTCTATGTTTCTTTATTTGTTAATCAGATTCTCAGAGATCTGATGTATTAACAAGCAATCTTCTCGAATCTCTCCTACTTTGTTTATCAGGCTCTGTTGAGTAGAGGAGATCCTGCTCCGAATATCGGTTGCTCAGGATTTAACGATCTCGATGTCAATTGTCTTGCTTTCTGCGACCTCCAACTGAGCCTGCAGCTGTGTGATCGTATCCCTCTGTTGGCCCGATTGTACCCGACCATCTCGGATTGTAGAATTTGCTTGTTCCAGCTTGGTCTTGAGGACTTCAATTTCTTTCTTATCGGCCAATCGGGCCAGCTCTATTTCTCCACTTGCTTGACTCTTAGCGCTTTCTGTTGCCGAAGCCATTCTAGCCTCAAGAGTCTTGATCAGGTGGTTCTTTGCTTTGAGCTTCTTTTTTAACATTTCGACCGAGAATTGATTTGTCATCGCATACGCTCCTAGCGTTCCTGCAATCTCTGTGGAAAATTCATCTTTCCTTGTATTCATCCCATCGGTCATCACTTTAAATTTTTTAACAGTGGACTCTCCCTCTTGATAAAATTCTCGCTTCACTACAGCTTTTCTCTTTTTGTCAAAAAATAATTCATTAGGAGGGAGTTCCTCTGCCCTTATAGTTCTCAGCTCTTGATCAAAAATCCATCCTTCCTGTATGTTTCCTTGCGCCGACTGCAAGGGTGTGACAGAGGTGATGGACTGCCCGATCTGCTTCGCAGCCTTCCCTGGTGTGCTGAGTGGATCTTGCTCTTTCGGGGGATCAGAAGTCTTCGTCCCTGCCTCCGGATTCTGAGTTTCTGGTGGGTCTGTGTATTTTATTTCCACCTCCGGATTATGCTCCTTAGGAGGGTCAGTAGTCTCTTTTTCTGTTTCAGGATTCTCCTCCCGCTCAGGACTCTTCTCCTTGTCTGGATTTTTCTCTGTTTCGGGATTCTTCTACTGCTCAGGATCCTTCTCCTGCTCCCCTTCCTGACGTTTTTCGGGGTTAGATATTTGCCCCTCAGAAATTTCGGCCTCTTTTTCTTTATCTTTGGAAAGTCACAAACCTCCCAACACCACGGGGAGACATCATTTCCTATGCTCCTGAAATTTTAAAACTGAGGTCCTGTCTTCGGGTGCTAGGGATATGATTCGAAATTGCACCTTTGAATAGGACCTCGCCCCTCGGAAAACATCATCTGAGGGTGAAAATTCATGTTCGAACCTCTTTAATCCACAATTTCCCAAATGAGTGCTTACAATTCCCTAGGGATCATGTTTTTTGTACTCGAAAGAGACTAGGCTCAAGTCTTCTATGGCTGCAGCCTCAGCCTTAGCATGTCCGAAATCTAATAAGGAATAGGAATTTAGCCGAATAGGGAAAAATGGCCATACCTTCTTTGATGACACTTTGAGCTCTTTTCTCACTCCGTCGATTACTGTTTGTCGAGCAATCTCGCGACAAGCTAGCTTGTTGGGGATGAATAGTGGTAGCGCCAGAGGAGGGACAGCTGCTCTGAAAACTCTCAAATAGGAGAATTCTTCTTCCACGTACCAGTCTGCGATATGGATCAGATTCGCAGCAATGCTATCTGAGATGCGGAGTGGAAAAAGACCAAAAATGGTGATGTGCAGGGGCACCATCACCCAATTAAAAATCTCATAAATAAACTTGTTCGCGTTATTTTCCCACAGCTTATCGTGGTACTCATGAACAGTCTTCTCTTGGGTTGGACTCCAAGCCCAATTCATCAAAGGAAAAGGCGTCATGGAGCATATTGCATCCATGATATACGTGGACATGAAGAATCCGGATGGTTTTCCGACTGCTTTTTGCTCCCGGTACTCGGTGACCCTATTGAACACACTATCGGAGAGCATTTTTGCCCAATTGAATGAAGAACCTTCTGCTACCCGAAAGATGAGAGGTACTCACTGGACGTAAAAATGCGCGGTATCCTCCCATCTGAAAAGTCGACAAGTCATCATCGCCACATACATATAGTTTGGCTCCAACGAAGAAATCGAATACACACCCTTGTCGTTCACTCTGACTGTCGCGGAACGAGACACCCAATCTTTTATCAAGCCTGGCATGGTTTTGTCAAATTCTTCGCACTCCTTCTTTTTTAAGTCCGCCAGGAATTCTTTGCCATATGTGTATTCAGAGGCTGTTGGGAGCTTATACATAGAATGGATATGCTCGGGCCTAAAAGTCCCAATCATGGCATGTCGGTCATTTACGATAGTTCTGGAAGGCAGGTCGATGTGATCCAATGCCCACCGGATCATGTGGTAGTATGGGAGCAACCGAGGTCTGGTTGCAACCAGATGCATTCCCGACTGAACAATTGTCTTGTACTTAGTGTTCAGGTCGTCCTTCACAATATCATAGTTATAGTCATCAGAGTCTGAACAGTTTACCAACTCAGATTGTAGGATATCTGAAATAGACGACCAGGTGGATACTGAGCCGCCCATCCGAGGCGAAGTATCTGAGACGTTGTCCGGACCCTGTGCTGCAACTTCGACATTTTCTTTCGCTGCTCTCCTTGGCACCATAGCTGAAGCTTGCGTTTTTGATCTTCTGCAGTAGACCTGTGTATACATGTGGAAATGAGTTTCCTTGGAGAAAAGTGAGTTCTATGCGCTTAAGAAAAATGTTTTAGAACAGAACGAAACTTTCGTATATATTTGAAAATCTTGTACCCTTTGAAACAAGTTTGTCAAATCGCAAATTAAAACCAAATTAAATGTATAAATCTGATCTTATTTGTTCGTGGATTTACCCTAAATCCTCATTAATGCCATCAATGTTCGGCGGCTTTGACAGGCAATCAGGTCATGGAGAGCAGGTAAATCCCTCGTGAAATGTGCCAACCTCAATATGCAGGACGTACCTCGCTTAATTTCATTTTTCTAAAATTTCAAATCTTAACGACTTAATGATTTCCTCGCTTTTCGCCACCTCGTGAATTTCCCTTTAACGTTTTGACTTTACAACTCGCGAGACTGCGAGTTCCGATTTTAGCATTAATTAACAATAATCGTGATGTGGTGGATCATTAATGATCTGATTAACTTAATCACCATATCGTGACTCGGGAATTCGAAGACAAACTTTTAGGAGAATGTTATGTCGAGTCGCGATATCGCGATGTGGCGATAATTAAAGCTCGAATTAAGAGAAGGAAATCTTAGTTTAGGCGATTAATTAATATCGATATAATTATGTCGCAACTTCGCGAATCGGAGTTTTGGACACCCTAACTTTATGAAAGAAAATGCCGAGCGGCGATGTGCCGAGAACCAAGTTTAACCGTGGTTGGTTTTTAACCCTTGGTTCTTGACTAAGGTTATCAAAAAGTCATCGCATTCTCGGCTCTCGGGGTTGTAAAAACAACAATTTAGGGTCGACGAATGCCGAGGCGCGAAACCCCAGCGATGTCTAATCAAGGTTTAAAGGTTTTATCCTATTCTTGCCTTGTACAAAAATTAGAACCGATTTCACATTCTCACGACTCGGGACTTGTGAATTCAAAAAACAAGGGTGGCTCCAATAGCTCCAATTAGGAGGATAATCACCTTATTAGGAACGATAATGAAAAATATTTATAATAAATATACTGACTTGGGCTTCATTCTTTTGTTTAAAATTAAGTGTTAAGATATCGCAGTTGTTATCACTGAAATTTTGTCCACACATGGCAACAAGAACTCAGCATCGTCAAACAGTAATGAAGTCATTAATGGCACTGGATTAATTTCACAGCATTGCAAAAGGGTCAAAAACTATACAAAGTAACCAAAAATTGAAGGGCGCTTTACAGAAGATGGGTGCGCACGCATATGCGCAGAACAGGAACATACAATGCGTGCATGTGCGCACGATGCGCGACTGTTAGCGACAAAACCCGCGCACCTGCTAAACGGCGCATTTATTGAATTGGTCGGCCTCCCAAGCACTTATGGACCAGCTCCCAACCTGATTTGACCATCAAATCTGAGATGAATCCACATCGTAGGTTGGTCAAAGACCTAATGAAGCCCTAAAGAGCCCCTCTTCACACTTCAAAGGGGTTACATAATCACCCAATGCTATGCTATAAAAAGCCATGAAGAAACATCATTTTCTCAAGGAATTTCATGTAATGTTATGCTACTTAGATTGTTTTAAGGACTCGCTCCTTGACAATAACACATTAGCACCATTTCATTGAGCCATTCACCTGTCCATTGAGTGAATGTGCTTGGAGTTCTTTCACCATCATTCTCATTTTCTTATTGTAAGGAGAGCAAGTTTGTGAGGGCCTCAAGAGCCTTCCTTTGGAGGAAGAAGGAACCACAGTTCCCTTTCTTCATTGTGCTTTGATTTCATCAATAGACCAGCTCAAAAACATTGGTGATATTGGTCTTGTTGTCTTTGTTATTTCTTTATCCATATGCTCATAGTTTTAGTTTGTTTTAATTTAATTCTTGTTTATAGTTTTGCTTTTGTTTTTCTAACCCTTTCCTCTACAGTTGTCATGCTCAGCAAGACCCAACTGGGCATGTAAGAACCCTTTATTTGCTCACCAAGTGACGAATTGGGTGCAAACAGATTGGCGACCATAGTGGGGAGAAGGTATCAATTCCTCCCTCATTTGGGTTTATTTTTCTTTCTTTTTGCTTTCATTAACTTGCAGGTGCACAAACCAGCCTCTATCGACCTGCTAACCAGTCAATTCAAGGGAGAATTGAGAGAAATCCATCCGGATTTCTTCTCTCGGTCGTTTGCCATAGGCGCACGGGTATTTCACCCCACAGACGCACATCGGGTGCACATGTGCCTTTATCGCAGTCTGTTTTTGAGCGCATGCACTTTGTATCTTGATTCTGTACGCACATCAGCGCTCTGCGCGCGCCTGTCTACACTAGGGGCCGTGCATTTCGCACAAAATTTTACATTGTAAGGTCTTGGGATGTGGGGAAAGTCATTTTCCTTCTTAAGAATGATGTTATGCATGCTCTAAATACTGCACCACTTAGACCCCTCAACTTATAAAGGGGATAGTCAAACAAACATAGGCACTTAGGTGGATAAAAATCATTTTCCCTTATTTGCTTTTTGCCACGTGGATGGCTTGCTTTGATTTATAATATAAGTTGGACAATCATACTTAATCACACCTAATTCACATTTGGGACTAGAAATTGAAGTAACAATCCTTGAGTATGCTCTTCTCTTGTGCCTTTAAGTGATCTTGAGAACCAGAAAAAGATTGCGAAAACAATCTCATTCCCTTAAACAAAATTTCAAAACCTTTAGGTGAGGACAAAGGCCCTTTTGGGAACCCTCTTAGTTTCATTTTTCAAACATATCTTAAATTTGTAAAGGGCCCATACATGCCCACATGTCACAAAAGTAAGATAGTAGTTTGGAATTTTTGCTTTCTTAGATCTAAAAACTAGGAGAGTTTAAAGGTTTGTAACAGGCCCACACATGCCCACATGTTCAATCTAGGATAGTTTCACGCTTTTTCTAGATTAACTCACACATAGGGAGTTAAAGGATAGTAACGGACCACATGTCCACATGTTATTTTCCTAGGGATTTTAAAATTCCGCAAGGTTGTACCAATGACATCTAGCTAATTAGGTAATCACACTCTTGTAAAGGACCAAGCAATGTCCACATGCAGCAAGGTGACATCTAATTAACTAAAACTTGGCACACTTTCACTCACACACAAAAGTCACTTTTTCATTCACATAGCCTCTTCTCGAAACGTGGAGGTCTAAGTAGGTTTCCTCCAAAGGGATTCTGAAAACACCCCATCTTTTCTTGATAGGAGTATCCACTCCCACTTTTAATCAAACGAGGTTGGTTTTCACCCCCAGCCTCACAAAACTACTTCATCTAAAAACTTTCTAAAAACTCACTAAAGTTTTCCTCCACAGGAGGTGCTAAAAGAAGTTTTTAGTCTAGGTAGGATTTCGGGGATAGGCATCCAAATAACTCCCCGTTATTTGGTTCTCACATTTTCAAACATAGAGGTTGACAAATAGGGAACTTCAAATCCTCCAAGTCCAGTGTTCCAATCACCATAAGGCAGGGAGATACCCATGAAGGGTCGAAGGCCGAGGTCTGGTTGTTCTGTGCATCCCCCCTTGAGGCACCCACCTCTTGGACGGGATCCAGCCCGTGACCCATTTCTTAGGCCGAAAATCTAAATGCTGCACTTGGACTGAGGTACCTAGTGACACACTTTAGGACATCTACCCAGGTGGCGATTGTGGGCTGTAATTGCACCTTGATTGGATTTTGTGTGGCTATTGGAAAGTATCGCCATCTCTTTCAGGATATTTCCCCCTCTACCCCTCATTATAACCAGTTATTTCATCCTTCACTAGTGTCTCTTCCAGTGACTTCAGACCCCACTGTTGAGTACTATTGGAAGGTCCAGTGCTATTTGAGAGGAAGAACGTTACGTCTTCCAGGACACGAGAGGAAGGACGTTAGGTCTTCTAGGACCTTGTCCCGCCTCTGGCACAACTTATCCTCGGTCTTGGCGTCCCCCTGACACTCGACCTTTTCACATGGTTGCGGCCACGCATTATATCATACACCCTCCAACCAAGGGCAGTCTTGAGTCTTCCCACTCCTTGACTTCGTCCATGTACCTTTTCCACTTCCTCACCTCAGTAGATTTCACGAAGTCCTTTGCTTCTGGGATTCACGTCCCCCTTTTTGTCGACATCAGCACAATTTTCCAGAAGGGTGACAGTATCTTGACTCTCATTGACCATTTTAATGAGCGATCTCGAACGGCACAGGGTGAAACACCATTACTCCCTGCTGTCGTTGGCCCCCATAGTATTCGACGCCAACACTTTCTCATGTTATGGTGGGTCTTACTTTACGACTATTGCAGTTCTTTATATCATTTGCCGAAGACCTATGAACCTGGTAGGGCCATCCATGCCCACATCATCGTTGATGCTTGTCACTGCGATCATTGCCTATTGTTCAGAGTATATCCCTTTGCATAATTGTATTCTGACTTTATCATCGCTGCCCCCAAGGGCGCTGCAGTTGTCTACACCAACACTTCACTCATCTTTTTTCAGAGTTCCATAAACACGAGCATGGGGTATTCCCGCCTCGTGTCCTAGAAGACGTAACGTCCTTCCTCTCAAATAGCACTGGACCTTCCAATAGTACTCAACAGTGGGGTCTGAAGTCACACTAGTGAAGGATGAAATAACTGGTTATAATGAGGGGTAGAGGGGGAAATATCCCGAAAGAGCTGGCGATACTTCTCAATAGCCACACAAAATCCAATCAAGGTGCGATTGCAGCCCATAATCGCCACTTGGGTAGATGTCCTAAAGTTGGTCACTAGGTACCTCGGTCCAAGTGCGGCATTTAGATTTTCGTCCTAAGAAATGGGTCACGAGCTGGATCCCGTCCAAGAGGTGGGTGCCTCAAGGGGGGACGCACAGAACAATCAGACCTCGGCCTTTGACCCTTCACGAGTATATCCCTGCCTTATTGTTCTAGGATAAATTCGTGAGTGCGGACACAGACCAATCTCCACAGATCCACCTGGATCTGGAACAAACCGAGACAGAATACTACTCTTTCCCTAGTTCTAAAATATTGAATGGACAAGAGAAAAAGGATGATGTACTTACTTTATGAAAGCTCTCCTTATCTCTGTTGATCCCCGCTCTGCTACGATGCTCTTGCGTCGTTCAATCACAACAACACAAACCAATCACAACAAAGAGATTAATATAT
>ML808169.1:41627-118464 GCA_009831015.1 Picea engelmannii | reverse complement strand
CTGCGTACTGTATTCAAAAGTGTGATTTTGAGAAGCTGATAAGTGTAACTTTCTCCATGAAAATGATCTTAGTGAAGAGTCAGATCTTCTATCACCATGTCATTATCATGTCATCATCTTGATAACCAAAAATGAGGATAACACTTATGGTGATTGAAACACTGGACTTGGAGGATTTGAAGTTCCCTATTTGTCAACCTCTATGTTTGAAAATGTGAGAACCAGATAACGGGGAGTTATTTGGATGCCCATCCCCGAAATCCTACCTAGACTAAAAACTTCTTTTGGCACCTCCTGTGGAGGAAAACTTTAGTGAGTTTTTAGAAAGTTTTTAGATGAAGTAGTTTTGTGAGGCTGGGGGTGAAAACCAACCTCATTTGATTAAAAGTGGGAGTGGATAGTCCTATCAAGAAAAGATGGGGTGTTTTCAGAATCCCTTTGGAGGAAACCTACTTAGACCTCCATGTTTCGATAAGAGGCTATGTGAATGCAAAAGTGACTTTTGTGTGTGAGTGAAAGCGTACCAAGTTTTAGTTAATTAGATGTCACCTTGCTACATGTGGACATCGCTTGGTCCTTTACAAGAGTGTGATTACCTAATTAGCTAGATGTCATTGGTACAACCTTGCGGAATTTTAAAAGCCCTAGGAAACTAGCATGTGGACATGTGGTCCATTACTATCATTTAACTCCCTATGTGTGAGTTAATCTATAAAAAGAATGAAACTATCCTAAATTGAACATGTGGGCATGTGTGGGCCTGTTACAAACCTTTAAACTCTCCTAGTTTTTTGATCTAAGAAAGCAAAATTCCAACCACTATCTTACTTTTGTGACATGTGGGCATGTATGGGCCCTTTAAAAATTTAAGATATGTTTGAAAAATGAAACTAAGAGGGGTCCCAAAAGGGCCTTTGTCCTCACCTAAAGGTTTTGAAATTTTGTTTAAGGGAGATGAGATAGTTTTCGCAATCTTTTTCTGGTTCTCAAGATCGCTTAAAGGCGCAAGAGAAGAGCATACTCAAGGATTGTTACTTCAATTTCTAGTCCCAAATGTGAATTAGGTGTGATTAAGTATGATTTTCCAACTTAGATTATAAATCAAATCAAGCCATCCACGTGGAAAAAAGCAAATAAGGGAAAATGATTTTTATCCACCTAAGTGCCTATGTTTGTTTGACTATCCCCTTTGTAAGTTGAGGGGTCTAAGTGGTGTAGTATTTAGAGCATGCATAACATCATTCTTAAGAAGGAAAGTGACTTTCCCCACATCCCAAGACCTTACAATGTAAAATTTTGTGTGAAATGTGCGGCCCCTAGTGTAGACAGGCGCGCGCAGAGCGCTGATGCGCGTACAGAATCAAGATACAAAGCACATGCGTGCAAAAACAAACTCCAGTAAAGGCACATGCGCGCTCGATGCATGTATGTGGGGTGAAATACCCGCATGCCTGTGGAAAACAGCCGAGAGAAGAAATTCGGATGGATTTCTCTCAATTCTCCCTTAAATTGACTGGTTAGCAGGTCGGCAGAGGTCGGTTTGTGCACCTGCAAGTTAATGAAAGCAAAAGGAAAGAAAAATAAACCCAAATGAGGGAGGAATTGATACCTTCTCCCCAGTATGGTCACCAATCTGTTTGCACCCAATTCGTCACTTGGTGAGAAAATAAAGGGTGCTTACATGCCCAGTTGGGTCTTGCTGAGCATGACAGCTGTAGAGGAAAGGGTTAGAAAAACAAAAACAAAACTATAAACAAGAATTAAATTAAAACAAACTAAAACTATGAGCATATGGCTAAAGAAATAACAAAGACAACAAGACCAATATCACCAATGTTTTTGAGCTGGTCTATTGATGAAATCAAAGCACAATGAAGAAAGGGAACTGTGCTTCCTTCTTCCTCCAAAGGAAGGCTCTTGAGGCCCTCACAAACTTGCTCTCCTTACAATAAGAAAATGAGAATGATGGTGAAAGAACTCCAATAACATTCACTCAATGGAGAGGTGAATGGCTCAATGAAATGGTGCTAATGTGTTATTGTCAAGGAGGGAGTCCTTAAAACAATCTAAGCATCATAACATTACATGAAATTCCTTGAGAAAATGATGTTTTTTCATGGCTTTTTATAGCATAGCATTGGGTGATTATGTAACCCCTTTGAAGTGTGAAGAGGGGCTCTTTAGGGCTTCATTAGGTCTTTGACCAGCCTACCATGGGGATTCAGCTCAGATTTGATGGTCAAATCAGGTTGGGAGCTGATCCATAAGTGGTTGGGAGGCCGACCAATTCAATAAATGGGCCATTTAGCAGGTGCGCGGGTTTTTTCGCTAGCAGTCGCGCATCGTGCGCGCATGCGCGCATTGTACGTTCTTGTTCCACGCATATGCGCACGCACCCATCTTTTGTAAAGTGCCCTTCAATTTTTGGTTAATTTGTATAGCTTTTTACCCTTTTGCAATGCTGTGAAATTAATCCAGTGCCATGAATGACTTCATTACTGTTTGACGATGTTGAGTTCTTGTTGCCATGTGTGGACAAAATTTCAGTGATAACAGCAGTGAACTAGTGTCTGATTACGAACATTGTCTCACAATATTGAATAGCTTAACTATCTTTTCATGCGTTTAATGGTTTTGATGCTATGGGTTATGGGAATTAAATGAATTTATTGAAACATTGGGTTAAAAGTAAATCTCTTCAAACAGTCTAAATTAATGCATCAATATTATCTTTAGCTCTTTTATCAATTCACACAGTTCCTTTTAGGTTCGATCATTAACCTTGATTGCATTAGTTCGGGAATCTAAAAGCACAGAATTATTCATGGGTTTCTTCTTCTGGTTAGTTTTGTTTCTCACAATGTCGATGAAACTAATTTAACAAAGTATTTTAATTGTTTTTGAAAAATCATACCCTGAGTTGTCTATTTGTGGGTATTATCAACACAAGATGACTAGGAAAGGGAAGGCAAAGAAAAAGAGGGACGAAGAAGAAGAGATCGAGAAAAAACCCAATTCATCATTTTTCTTGTACACTTCTTTCAAGAGGGAGAAACTAATATCTTGGAGTGGAGAGATATATATAAGTTCATCAAGGATGGTGACTTTTCAAAGGAATATGAGTTTGATGCTAACGACCTGGTCTACATCAAGAAGCTTGGTCTTCATAAGATAGCTTCCATACCAGTGGTCCTACCCTACTATGATTTGGTACGGTGGATTATTTCTCACACTGATCTTTCCACGTGTACTATTATCAATTCATCTCTTCAAATTGTTGGTTCTCTTAGAGTAGAAGACATTTCAAACAAGTATAAACTAGGTGCGTCTATAGTTGTTTTATATGATAGCTTTAATAAGAGATTTGTTCAGAAAGAAGTTGAAGGGGAAGAAATACAAATGGTTGATTTAATCACGGATTGGTAGCATGATCTGAATTCATTCAAAATTATTAGAGATAAGATGTACCTTGTTATAAGGATTAAGAAACCCTCCAAGTTGATAGCCATAATGCTTTGTCACCTTTATGGTGAAAAGGATTCTTCTAAATTTAAATTGAGTTGGGTTCCTCTTATTCACCAAGTTCTCAAGGAAGAATTATTTAATTTGGCTCATATCATCTCTGCCAACATCAAGCAAGAGGTTAAAAATTTTCAATAAGCACCCCTAGGGTAATGCCTAGGTTTCTTTATGTCTAGTTATTTAATTGATGTTGTTTGTGCAATGAAACCTTTTCCCCTATTATCCTGTAACTGGTCCCCTTTTGAAGAGGCAATTCACATACATTGTTCTAAAATGTGGGCAATAAATTGTAAACATTTATTTTATGATATATGCAATTATTTCATGGTTCCTCTGCACCTTATTTTGAAAAATCAACCAGCCCCAAGATTCACTCAAGAGGTCATTGACATTGTTGGCACAAGGGAATACCCAGGGTTCAACACTACAACAGCGCACCAACAAAACCCTAACTACTGGCCCTTTCAGCAACACCTGCGAAGTAGATGAAGTCTCACCTGAGGTAGAGGCAAGGGTGGTTGCAAGACTCACGTGTCTGTAACCTTAGCTGGGACACAGATATGTGATTATATCACTTAGAAAGCACTTAGCATAGATAATTCATCAATATTCCACTTATATCTACTTCGCCGACATAACAGAGCATCGCAGCATTCACTTAGGTCTAGGTTATTTTAGCACTTAGAAACAACAAGATAGATCAGATCTGGTAGATCAAGCACTTAGCATATTCATACACATCAAATCTAGAATTCATATACATCTCTAGAACTAAGCATAAGTGAGTCTATCTAATCACATCTAAGAACTTAGCATTACAAAACATCTAAGAATAAGAACAAATCACAACACACAGTATTTACGTGGTTCACCCCCACCCTGGGGCTACATCCACCAACTCTTCTTCTTTATTAGCTTCAGTCAATATGGTTACAGCATAGAGCTATCAAAATTCTACTCTGCATAGGATAGGATATTTGTACGCACCTCGCTAGATCCTCCTTCCTCGAGTAGATCTAGCACAGAGCCTCCTTACAATCTGTCACTCTGCACTTAAAACACTTGCACTCAGCTCTGCAAGTAAATCACATAGATTTCGATATAGCACTTAGATTATAGCCATATATGTTCTTACATCGCCTAGATACTTATTTATACATTACAAAAGTGGGACTAAATGTGGGTGATCCCATGGGAAGACATCCCTTTCCCTTTACATTATCCCAAAAATCAAAAAGGATCCAAAAGGGGGTCTAGCTTCTGCAATCTCCGCTTCGCTTTGCGCTTCATCTTCGACAGGCTGTCGAAGTCCAAAAAATGGTCAAATATGACCAAGTGTTCTTCAAAACTTGGTCAAGGGTCAATAGGCCTCCAAAATTCACCTGTGAATTGTCCCAAGTCACTCAGGTCTATTCAATTCTACTTCAAAGGCTTCGAGCTTGGCTCGAGCTATTTCGACCTAATGTTGTGACATGGCCTCTTGTTCAGTCAACTCCTAGATGAGTGTGTTATTTATTGGTCCTTCCAAGTGTTGTTCTGCGATGATGACAACCTATTCAAGTTTTTCCTCTTGGATTTCAACTTCGGTGAAGAGTTGACATGCCTTCTCTTGCACTGGTTGAAGTCATTGAGAGACTTCCATCACTTTACTTTAGATCATGTGGATCTGTTGTTGGGAGGTGCATTGCTCATGAAACCTCTTCATCTGTTCGACTGGTGACAAGGCCTTCAACTGTGCTTGTAACATATCTACGTGTTGCTTCACTTCTTGGAGCTGCGACTCCAATTTGTGCAGTTCTGGATTCTCGGTTAGGTTTTCATATATCTACAAACTGATGCTACTTAACTGTTTGCATTCCTCAGTGAGTGTTTTGATCCTTTCTACTATTCTTCAGGCAGTCATTTCTCGTTGGTTGCGCTCTTCTTGAAGGATACTTGGTATGGTCTAAAGCTCTAATTCCATGACTCTTTATTGAAGTTGTTGAATAACTTCAGCAAGCTTCATCACTTGGCATTCTATGGGTTCTTCTACCTTCTGCTCTAAGCCAATCATAGAGAGAAATGCTTTGTTGACTTCTTCTTCAATCCCTATCTGCTTCACAACAAGCTTCTCTTTCTCTTTTTGGATCTTCTCTCTGTCTTCTTCAAATTTTTCTTAGAGAGTCTCCTTCTCTTGTTGCACAGCTCAACGTTGTTCGATGATTTCCTCTTGTGCTTGATATAAGGCTTGGGTGGCTTGTGATGTTTCTTCCTATGCTTTCTGAAGGCGTTCTTCGACTGTGTCAACAATCTTGTGGACTTGAACTGGTTCATCTCCCTCTTCTGGTGTTCCTTCTAGTAGGAGCGTAGTGGAGAATGCACAGCTATACTGAAGTGTCTGGTGCACTCCTTGGAGATCAATCTCAATTCTGTTGTACAGTGTCTCTTTCTTCGCTTCTTGATTTTCTGTTATCTCTTATATGGCTTCATTCATAGTTGCGATGAGGAAAGTAAAGTCATCTGGATTGAGTGTGGTCTGTAGCTTAGTCACGGGTTCTTTCGATTTCTTCCAGGAGGAGGTTCCGGAGGTAAACCCTTCCTCTGTTTATAATTTCTACTTCATCTTATGGTTTTTGTTCGAATTCTTCTAAGTCTTTGCCATCACCTCCTTGATCTGGTATAATGGAAGTCGTCCTTATAGATAGTCTATCTATATCCTGGACTTCCTCAGCCTTCTTCATCTTCTTTGTTTTCTTTGTCTTACTGGGCCCAGGTGTATCATGCGCAGCTTCTGGGCTATCAATGTCAGACATTTCTGTGGGGTCTACTGAAACAAGGAGGTTCGTCGACCATTCCTTGGTGATCTCCTCCAGGTCTTCTTCTGTCATATTATAATAAGGATGAAGTTGTTCCTTGTGCTCATCATTGCGCACTGTTATATAAATGAAGTGGTAGTCCGCGTTGAACTTCATTATGGGTTGAAACCTATGGAGGGTATTCGAGTTCATTCGAGGCTCGGACTGGATGGTGACCTTCAACTAGTTGTAGTAATTATGGAAGACAGCATTGGATTTCCACTTCTCGTTCATATCGTTTGAGTACCACAGTGTACTGAACTTCGCGGCCAGTGGTTCAAAGGGTTCGATGTCTGGGAAGGTTGCACCTTTAGGTAACTCCCATGCAACAAAAGATATAAGTATTAAGAGCCAGAAAAAATGGAATTCATGCCCCTGATCCCGGGCTTCTCTGCAATCGATATCTATTTGATTCACCGGGTACTTCACCCAGTTCATCTGTAATCCCTCTGTGCACTTCCCTGCAAGGTTGACTACAAAACCAGATACTTGCGTGGGTCGATTCATGCGTACCAACTTCCCTACAATCAGTTGAAAGGCGAGGCCCACTATGCCTTTCTCAATATAAACTACCTTGTAGCCTCACACATCTTTCTCAACATCACCATAAGTTTCTTTAATCCTCTGCGCTAATGCTCGGTCTGAAGTCTTTCCAGGGTAAAAATCCTATGGGTCGGGGCTCTGCATGCTCAGCCCTGTGATCTAATTGATCAAGGTCAGATCCACAGTGATGTGATGGTTCAACCATAGGTATCCTTCATGGTAGTAGGACAGTAGAAACTTTACACATGCATTCACTTCATGTTGTCTGCCAAAGTGTGAGATTTTCATCACGTTCAGCAAAGTGGACTGCGCGAGGTTCATCGTCCATTATTGAGGGAAAATCTTCAATTTCTTTCCCTTGGTTATGGTTAGGTACTTGTACGGGGCAAGCGTGATGTATAATTTACAATATCCCAAGTTGAAGTCACTAAACTTCAATTCTACAACCTTGTCTTGATCTATGCGGACTGTGCGTACCCCTTTCGGCTGGTACGCAGTGACTAGAGTGTACTCAAAGTCTCTAGGCACATTTTCTTTGTTGATCGCACCACTCAGAGGTGGTATGTAAGCAGGTAGGATGGATGGAACCAACTTCGCATTGGACACATCATTTTTATGTTTGGTTCTTATTTCTGCGCCGACTCGAGATGTTCCTTCTCGAGCAGTCAATGGGGAGGCTTGCGCTCCTCTCATTGATGATGCATGTAAACCTATAGACAATCCTCTCTCTGACATGACTCTTTCGACTCTGAGGCTAGCGATTACCTCTCTTACAGACTATTCAGTTGTGCTAAATTTGTCAGACATATACACTTAGGATCAATATCTCATAGGTACTGTAATAGGGTATAGAGTAAGAGTGGAGAAATCATTGTTCACAATTCATGTAGTCTGCGGACTCAAATTCATAATTAAAAAAAGTGTCTTTTATGCATGGTGCGATGGAATAAGTAAGTAACTCTATAACGGATCATTTGTAATGGATATGGGGCTTCATTAACTCTTGTTCTTCCCATTGTGGTGCAGTCTAACAGTCTAGTGACGATCCATCAATGATTTTTTATCCATTTGGAGCAGCAGGCGAATGGATATATCGGCTTCCAACAGCTATATTTCTTTGCCATGGCGAAGTGACCCATGTCATTGTTCTGATATCCCGGCAAAGCTCCAATTTTGAAAATTTTCTTTCTGCAAGGTACCCTCTGGAACCTACTATAACTTTTCAATTTTAGCCTTCTTCTTACTCATCTTTCTAGCCTTCTTCCCCATGAGCTTCGTCTCAATAGTTCTTTTCCCATTCTGATTCTTATTTTCCTTGGGCATAGGCACATCACACTGTTGAGGTCCTCTCTCAAGACTCAGGGGTACTACTTCGTCTATATCTAATAGATACTCCAATCTTCTGTGAGTCCCCTAATGCTTTTTCAGTTTTGACATATGGGCTTCTAGTGTCAAATAGCTTTGATTTGTTCTCATGTTCTTCAATCAAATGTGTGATCCTTCTAGTCATGAAACATTTTAACTCTTGTCTATGTTGTTCTAAAACCTTTTTTTCTTCCTTCTTCCTGGCTTGATCTCTTTCAATCCAGGGTTTTCCAAGTAACATAGTAAATGGGGCGTTGTCCTCAATAAATGTGATAATCTCAAAATCTTCTCCTGTCGAAGTTCCATTGACATTCATAGATATCTGAGTGAGCCTTCCACATAGGTTTACTAGTTTTCCTCTGAATATCCTTATTCCTCTTAATGTAGGGATCATAGAAGGCCTTCCTATAGCTTCCCAAGTTCTCTTTGTCATAACATTCACCTGTGTTTCCTCATTCAGAATACAGTCAATGTCAAAGTCTCCTATTCTTATCTCGATGCATTTTTTTTCTTTAAATACCTCTGATAACCTAACATGTCGGTGGTCATTCAAGGTGTCTTTCATATGTAGTAATATCTTTTATGATTCTTTTTGGGGTTTTTCTATTTATGGATCTCCCTTAGGGTTTTCTTCATTCAGATTCATTCTTTCAAGCTTAGAAATCATTCTAGGGAAATACAACACTTCGTGGTCCAAGGCTTTACAATAGAGGCAACTAGGTTTCCCACCAGGGCATTCCTTAGCCAGATGGTCTGGTTTTAACATAGGTTTAATCCTCTCTTTCTCTTAAATGATCCCCAACTTTTTTGTACTGCGCACGAGGATCATGGTAGCTAGCTTGCAAAAAATTCTTTCTAGGATCCTACATCCATTTGTTAGTCCAAACATTATTTATATACATAGGTATAACATATCTATCATTATGCTTATCAGATCTAGTCATATCAAACTTTCTTTCATCTATCAATGCCCTAGTTTTCAAGATAGGATGGAATCTATCAAAAATACCTAGATCCATGCTCTAGAAACAAAAATTTCCACTTATACTACTTCTACAGAGCACAAAGCTTTCAGATAAAAGAAATTTTAACTATTCTTACTGTTGCGCCTCTTCCATCACCTTAGTGAGAAAAATAGAGGTGCTTGCAAGCTCAGTTGGGTCTGTTGAGCAGGACAGCTGCAAGGAAAAGAGTTAAGGAAAGAAATAAAAAACTACAATTAAGAATTAAACTAAGAAATGCAATAACAACTAAATTCATGAGCATAGGGACATAGAAACAAAAAGAACCATAAGACCCATGTCACCAATGTTGAGGCTGATCTATTAGTGAAACAATACACCAAGAAGAAAGGGGACTATGAGTCCCTTCTTCCTCCAAGGGAGGGCTCTTGGACCCCCACTAGCTAGCTCTTCTTACAACAAAGAAAAATGGAAAATGATGAAAGAACTCTTTACAAATCCACTCAATGGGTGAGATGGATTGCCCAATGAAATGGTGTAAATATGCTCTTGACAAGGATGGAGTCCTCAAGAGAATAGAGGCAGCATAACGTTACTTTGAATTCTTTGAAAAATAAGGTGCATCCATGGCCTTTTTATAGCATTCCTTTGAGCTATTGTTTAACTGCTTTGTAGTGTGAAAAGAGGCTAATTAGGGCATTTCTAGGTCTTTGACCACCCATCCAGTCGAATCCAGTCCAGATTTGAGGGTCAAATCGGCTTGGGATCTGAACCATAAGTGGGTGGGAGGCCGACCACTCTCATAAATACGTTGTTTAGCAGGTGCGCGGCTTTTTGCGATAACAGTCACGCATCGTGCGCATGTGCACGATTTCTGCATTCTTGTTCCGCGCATGTGCACGCGCGCCCAGTGTCTTCATAGTGCCCTTCAATTTTTCACTACTTTTTATAGTTTTTTGACCCTTTTATGAATTTCTTGGTATTAATTCAGGTCCATGGATGACTTCATCACTGTTTGACGATGTTGAGTTCTTGTAACCATGTGCAGATGAAATTTTAGTGATAACAGATGCCCCCTGATGCATGAGGTTAGGAGCATATGTATAGCCAAAATCCATCAATGTTTCTTCTACTGAGAATGTTGTTGTAAGAGAGAGCAATATTGGGATCATCCAAAGCGATCCGTTGGAGGGAAAAAGGAACCGGTAAGACCCGACCTTCCATGAGGTGTGTAAAATAGAAAACTATGTACAAACGAGGCGGGCATGCCCCATGCTCGTGTCATGTAACTCCAAAAAAAAAGATGACTGAAGTGTTAGTGTAGACAACTGCAGCACCCTCGGGGGTAGTCATGATAAAGGCAGAAGACAATTCTGGAGATGAACATACTCTGAATAGTAGGCAGTGATCGTGGTAATAAGTATCATCGATTATGTGGGCATTGATAGCCCAGCCAAGTTTAGAGATCTTCGGCAAATGAAAGAACTAACTGCAATAGTCACAAAGTAAGAACCACCATAACATGAGAAAGTGTTGGCATTGAATGTTATGGGGGTCAACGACAGTAGGGAGCAATGGTGTTTCACCCTGTGTCGTCTGAGATCTCTCATTGATTGGATAATGAGAATCAAGATACTATCGCCCTTCTAGAAAACTGTGTTGATGTCGAAAAAAAAAAGGGGGACGTGAATTCCAGAAGCAAAGGGCTTCGTGAAATCCACTAGATGAGGTGAGGAAGTGGAGGAGGTACATGGACGAAGTCAAGATGTGGGAAGACTCAAGACTGCCCTTGGTTGGAGTATGTGTGAGATAAAAAGTGGCCACAACCGTTCAACGAGGTCGAGTGTCAGGGGGACGACAAGATCGGGGATAAGTTATGCTAGAGGCGAGACAAGGTGAAAAAATTTAGAGGGCAGAGGTAAGTGGCATGTGGGGTACTCTGAAGATATGGACGATGTCGATAAGAGTGGACGATAAGTAGGGCTCCAAACAAGGGTGACATGGGTTGAGGTTGGCCAAAAAAGGGAAGTAGGTCGCCCAAAGGTGACGACAAAAAGGTAATGTAACGACTGAAAATAAAGGTGTTTGTACAATAAATAATGAATAATTGGGGAGAAGTGTACAAATAGAGAAGCAGGTGCCCTAGTGTGATATGGTTGACCCGTGTAGGGCATAATTTGCTCAGATAACTGATGAAGGGTGGGGGCCCCATTGGTGAGTTTCTGTATGAGGTAGGTGAAATGAAGGGAGATTTGCAGATGGGAAATGGATTGTGGATGAAATGGAGGGTTCATGCTACTGCGGAGGTACAGCTCGACCATAGAACCATGGAGAGAGAATTTGGGAGTTCGTTGGGAAAGATAGCAAAATGAGAAGGAGTATGTGGTTGATTCACGACATGATGTAATACTATCGGGACTCCCATCCCTAAAGGGTTTTGAAAAATAGCATGAGTGTCAGAAGTGCCAAAAGGTGCTATGAATGGGACAACTCATGTGGGTAAGAATGCTACCAGGTTACAGTACTGAAGATGCAAATGGAGGTGTGGGTACTGCAGAGCTGGGAGTGGGGATCCTAGAGGCAAATGTCAGAGGGTGTGACTGGAAATGTAAGTGCGATACTGAGGGAACGAATACATGCTAGTGTTGAGTATATACCTGAAGGGGTTGTGCCGATGTATGATGATCAAGTACCTGCACACATGAAAACCAAATACTCGACGTGAACAATATCTGAAGAGAATCAAAGATATGAGCATGTATTTGATAAGTGTGAATATGCGCATGCGTACCTGATCAGGGTATGAAAAATGGCACCCCGAGGGCTCAGGATGAAAAGAGGCCCAGGGACTATTGTGATGTAGATGATGGGATGTTGATCCCGTGGCTGAAGATGAATCGAGAAATGGACATTGTGGGCTCCCAGAATGGTGAGTGGAAGTTTGGAAAAAAGGCCTATATATAGTTGTAGGGCCCACATTGCCACCTCATTTGTACTTGTTGCTATAGTGATTGGACGAGAAGCATTCAGAGGAGATTGTGAGATTTGTGGAGGATGAGGCATCTGATTGAGGACCCGCGAGCATCAGGTTAGTGGTCTGATCATCCTGCATAGAATTAGGACTTCATTTTTTGGGCAAGGGTTGTACGGAGGGTCGTACATAGGTGTTTAGGGGGTATGGACCCCACATGCGCAGGAGATCTGATGTTGTGCCCTAGGATTCTATTGGGTGTGCCTTTGACACGAGAGCCACAGCTGAGGCGGTAGTCGAATGTGTTGCTTCGCCATGGTGGTGGTGAGGGTGGTCACTTCTTCACTGCAGAGGCGACAGAGGTATGGTGGCAGATGTCGCAGGTGATATTGCGGTACCCCTATGTTGGGGTTGACTTCCGGGATGATCTGGACATGGTGTTACCTCCAGGGGAGGTGTTTGACCGCCGAGGTATGTTGATTGATGATGTTGATATGTATGTTTTTGTATTTTTTGAGATAGCATTCCATATGTATATGATATAGATGTTGATACTATATGTTGTTTTTTTGCATGTGAATATGTGGCACCTCGCGGGCACGAGGTAGATTTGCAGAGAGCGTCAGCTTGTCAGGAGACGGAGAGACTTCCATGGGGAGAGAGACATCGACGTGAGGATGCCACGGGGGCGACCAGTTGAACCAAAGAGGGCAGCGAGGAGATGTCGGTTTGATGACCCTGGTGCTGGGCCATCACACGCTCCTCCGGCGGCTGCCAAAGTGGATTTTGAGGACATACGCCATCGTTTGGAGGCGATGTTACAGGATGTGCCTGAGGGCATATGGTCTCGCATCTAGGATGAGGGATTCCTGGAGCAGTGTGTAGGGGTGTCGCCGCCATGGCGGCCCATAGTCCGACGAGCAACAGTGGCTACTGCGATGACGATCAGACAACTGTCATCAGGGTAGGAGGGGTCGGTAGGGGGTGGACCACCACCGCCTGGGGCAGGTGGTGGCGGGTCGCCACTGCCTGAGGGAGGAGCAGGCGGTGGTGCTCTAGAGGCACCGTGAGTGGTTCTCTATGCATTTATGTGTATATATTTTTTGTATATAGGTTGGTGAGCCCATTTTGTACCGAGGTGCTTCATTGGCCTATGAATAGTGGTATTTTTGTATGTAAACAGTTGGATGACACTGTGGACCTTCTGATATATACATGAGTATACATTTTTTAGATCTATGTGGTGTTTACATGTGTTTTGTTAATGTATTGATGATGTCTAATCTATATATGTGATGACAGTTGTGCGTTATATGTTTATGTATGGGTAGCTTGATGTTATATATGTCAGTCTAACACAATATTAGCTAGGTTATACGTAATTTGATTCAATTGTCTTGGAATATATTTAAATGTAATGGAATCAAAATATCGAGATAAAAGTCTAACCTCCAGGTATTTTCGAAAGAGGTAAGGATCACAGATGTGGTACACATTGTTGAGCTAGAGTACGACTAGTTGAGAGTCGAGGAAGATGCTAAGGTGACGAGTACGATGATGTTGGGCATCAGCCAAGAGGCCGATGACGGTGGTGTATTCGGCTTGGTTGTTGGTTGCTAACCCAAAACATATGTCGCTCGAATGGAGCATTTCATGTGAAGGGGTGTAGAGATCCAAGGCCGCTGAAGCGAGATTTTGTGTCCAACGGCTAGCGCCGTCAGCGTAACCGATGTGGTAGGCTGGTGGAGGAAGCATCTGTCAATAGAACAAAGGATAGTTTAGACATGAGGGAGGAAAAAATATTAAAAACTCTATAAAAGAAATAACATAAAATTAGAATGACTATGTTTAAGCATAGAATTTCTTGAGATACAACCGTTGACGGGTTCTTTGAGAGAGAGGCCTTCAGGGGAGGCCAGGATGTATGCACATTTGGGGAGGAAATGTTGGATAATGTATGGGCCATGCCAAAGTGACTTGAATTTCCCGTGGCCAAAGGTATCATGGATGATATCGTAAGCCAGGATGAGGTCTCCTTTACGAAATGAGAGAAGGTTGACATGGCGATCAAAGGTAGCCTTGAATCATTTTTTAGCTGGCTCGTTGTTATGTAAGGAAGATCGACGATCTTCATCCAGAGAATCCAAGTTCAGAAAGCACTGCTCCATTGGAGCAGTGTCGGGTAATAGCTCAATTGCGGTGCGTAAGGTGGGAATTTCGCACTCGATGGGAAGAGTGGCCTCAACCCCATGGACTAGATGAAATGGTGTGAAACCAGTAGCTATTTTCACTGTTGTACGGTAAGTCCATAGCGCGGAAAATAACATATGATGCCAATTGGTTTTATGTTTATTAATCGTGCGCTGTAACATAGTCTTGAGGACTTTGTTAACTGCTTCGACCTGTCCGTTAGACTGAGGGTAATATGGTGAGGCAAACTCATGAGAGAACCCTAACCGAGATGAGAGTTCGACGAATATCTCATTCTCGAAGTGTTTCCCATGATTGGAAATGAGTTGGAGTGGTACTCCAAAGCGGGATATGACGTGGTTAAAGAAAAAACGCGTTGTAGTGTCAGCGGTGTTGTTGAAGGTGGGCATAGCTTCTGCCCATTTGGTGAAGTAATCAACGGTGACAACAATGTATTTGTGACCATTGTTGGAGGGGGGATTACAAGTCATGAAGTCAATGCCCCATTTACAAAAAGGGTCGGTAGTGATGACGGGATGAAGAAGAGCAGGGGGAGCCCGAGCTTTATTGGCGTAGAGCTAACATTACTCACATCGTTTCACGGCGTGAATTCAATCGTGAAACAAGGTAGGCCAAAAGTAACCGGATCGGATAATCTTCTAAGTAGTGGATATTCCCGATAGATGGACCCCACATGCGTCGTTGTGGCAGTCGTTTAAAACTCTATCAGCTTCGTCAATAGTCAAGCATTGCCGAAGAATGGTGTCGACTCCCCGTCAGTATAGGATGTCTCCAATGAGGAGGTAGCGAGGGCCCTGATGTCGAATACGACGATGATCATCTCGTGAAAGGTTGTTACCGAACTTTTGAGTTCGAAGGTAGACGAGGAGGTCGTCGTACCAAGGATCATCCGAAGTGATGTAAAAGAGATGTTCGTCGGGAAAGTCGGTGTTGACGGGGGTACTGGTGGTGTCAGAGGGGAGGGTCGTGACAAGTTCAGCGAGAACAAGGGCCTTCTTACTTTTAGGTGTTGATAACTCAAGGTCGTACTCTTGAAGGATAACGATCCATCGAGCAAATTTGTCGTTAACTTGTTGATGACTGAGCAAGTACTACATAGGGTTGGAATCTGCGACAACTTTTGTTGTGCGAAGCATAATGTAGTGGCGCAGTTTCTTGACTGCGAGGACAACTGTAAGAGAAAGTTTCTCTTCGTGTTTATACTTCAAGGGTGGCCCTGAGAGGTTTTTACTAATGTAATAAATGACATTCTCACGATTGTCATCACCTAGCTGGATGAGAACTCCCGCTACTGATACAACTGATGTTGATACGTAGAGGATATAGTCGCGATTGTAGTCAGGTGCACTAATTAAAGGTGTGTTCAAGAGTGTGGTTTTAATATTTTCAAATGATTGTTGGGAATGGTCGTCCCAGTGAAAAGGGATGTCATGACGTAGTAAGTGAAGGAAAACGTGTGCGTGTATGGCGTAGTCTGGGACAAAGCGTCTAAGAAAGTTAGCTTTGCCCTGTAGACTCTCAAGTTCTCGTAAATTCCGGGGAGGTGGAATTGTGGTGATGGCTTGGAATTTGAGGGGGTCCATGGTGATACCTCTTTGGGAAACAATAAAGCCAAGAAGGCACCCTGCGGTGACACAGAATATGCACTTGAGAGGATTCAAGTAGATGTTGTACTGACGACACCGTTGAAAGATGATTCATAAATCATCAAGATGTTGTGTGAGTTTCTTGGATCGAGTTGTGAGGTCATCCAAGTAGGTGAGGATGATATGAGCCAGATCGTGAGAGATGTATGTCATAGCCCGCTGGAAAGTTGTGCCGGCATTCTTTAAGACAAAAGCCATGACATGATATTCAAAATTAACCCACGAGGTAGTGAATGTGGTTTTATATTGATCGGCGGGGTGAATTTGAATTTGATTATAACCATAGAATCTGTCCATAAAGGATAGATCCTCGTGGCCTACGCAGTCGTCGATAATTTGATCGATGAAAGGTGTTGGAAAGTTGTCTTTGGGACACGCTTGATTGAGATCATGAAATTCGGTGCAAAAGGGGATAGTGACCTGTTTTTTGTTAACGGGTACAGGGTTGGAAACCCATGAGGTATAGGCGATGGGGTAAATGAACCCGGCAGCGCGTAATTTGTCAATTTCAGCTTTGATGGCCACAACTTTGGATGGGTGTAGCGGTCGTTGTTTTTTACGAACTGGTGTAATGTCGGGCCAGGTTTCGATGTGATGTTTGACGATGGAGGGATCGAGGCCATGCATTTCCGTGTACGACCAGGCAAAAATATCCTGATATTCTTGGAATAGGGATTTATATGCGGTGATTTCCTGAGGAGTGCAAGCAGCGCCAATAGTGATTTCCTCGACAATGTCATTTTTAATGGAAATGTCGATTTTAATGGTTGGGGAAATGTTGGCCATGTTCGAGGGAACCAAGCTTCTGCCATACTGTTTTGGAAATAATGCATGTAGATGCACCTTCATCGATGATACACCGATGAACTGTGATGTTTCGTATTTTTACTGGTATTTGAAAAGTGATCAAGGCGGGAAGACGAGGTTCTCCGCTGTCAAGATCAAAGGTAATGAGTCAGGTATCTATGGGGTCGAATGCCCCCAAGGCAGAAAGTAATGATTTCCACTAAGTAGGACAAGTCTGGAGGACTTCCAAAACTGACATGGCAGCCGAGGATTGTGCTAAGTCATCTACCAAACTATAGTTATGAGCTTCCCTAGCCTGTGGGTTGTGGACATTCCTGCACAATGGGATGCGAGGGATGCGAAGAGGTGGCTCGGCGGTAGGGAGAGGAATCACCAACAGGGGTCCTGTCAGTGTATGGTTTGTCTCTGGAGGGATGGGAGGAGACTCAGTGGGTGCATGATACTGACGATTACGTGTTTGCAGAAGGATTTCTTCCTCACTAGTGAGGAGAATTGTGCGATCTGCTGGATTGTTGGGGTTGAGGTATTGTTCCACCTGAGGTGGGGGATGTTGTGTGTCCTGTTGTGTGTTTATCACACCTTGATGTGGAATAGGATTTTGTAGCACGACAGGAGGGGGTTGTTGCACGTATTTTTGTGGTTCCTGTTGAGGGGCAGGCGGTGCTGGAGAATGGGGAAGACTACCAGAGTCTTTCAACCGTTTGAAATCAGCGATTTGGGGGCAATGATGAGTGTAATGGCTGAAGTCACCACAAAGGGCACAAGGGAAGTTGGTTTTAACATTATTGTTATTTCTCCCTTGGCGCTTATTATTATTGCCCCCCTGGGGGTTTTGATGCCCCTGGTTCTGGTTGCCCCCAGTAGATTGGTTTTGTTGGGGTTGATTCCTACCTTGACCTGGGTTGTTGTTATTCCTGTTTCGTCCTTTCTTTTTGGCATTGTTCGACGGATGGGTTGGATTGTCCGTATTCAGCTGTTCAAAATTTTGGTATTGCTGAATGGCATAAGGTTGAAAAAAATTCACCCCTGCATGAGGATGTGGGGGAGCCATGGGTTGTGGGGGACCAGGAAAAGGGAAGTATGGATTCTGTGGTGGTAATGATCTGTAAGGTACATAGGAATATGTAGTGCTTTCACTAGTAATATAAGCTGAAGTAGAGGGGGTTCTAGAGTTCGTTTGAATAGGTGGATGTGTGGGGGGTTTCAGCGGTGGTCCACTGATGGGTGGAGGTATCACAAAAGGGTAGGGTGGTTGATAAGGGGGTGGAGGGAAATAAGAAGTACCCCCATATGCCAGTGGGTATTGAGGTGTTCCATACATTAGTGGTGGTTGGGGGTGTGGACTCTGGTGAGTGGTGGTACCAATCAATCTGTCTGCTGAGTGAGACATCCCAGGTTTGTCTTGGCCAAATGGCACAGGTTTTGGAAGATCAGGAAGTACAGTGTATAAATACCTTGATTGTGCATAGATGAGGTCATACTATTGGTCCTTGCTGATGGCTTCCTCTTCAGAATGAGGGAAGGTGGAAGCTACATCCTTACCGAGGAGAGAGACAAGTGATCTAAGAAACCAGTTGAGACACTGTTGCTTGGTGGTTTCTACTTTGCACAAACTACGTCACCTATGTCACTCGTGAATGTGGTCAGCGATATGTGTGGTTGAGGTTTGTTTGAAATTAGAAAGTAGTTATAGACCATTGTTGTGGCATATTGGTAATTGGAAGAAGGTCAAGAATGCTTTGGCCAATGACTCAAAAGTTGCGTGGGACCCTGATTTTTCTTCGACATACCATTTGGTCGATGGGCCAGTGAGTGTGCATTGAAATAATCGCAGTCTGATGGAATCATCCATAATTCTATTGGAGGAGCACCATAGGTGAAAATTCGTGACATGGTTGGTAGGCTCATCGTTTACCTTTCCTTCAAACTTTGGTATGTCCGAAGTTAGTTTGGTGGGCATTGCAGGCCATGTGGGGTCATGCAATATAAGATCATTGGTGAGTTTGCTGAGATTCGGTATGTTGAGAGAGGCCAAATATGGCATATGTAGTGGGGGGGGGAGGATTAGGTCCGGCCATGGTGTGAGTGTGTTGTGAACCTGACCCTTGAGGGGGGCTAGATAGGTTGGTTCTTCCTCCTTGAGAGGAAGTGGGTCCCCTTCTTCCGTGTAAAGGAGAGCGAGTGAACGGATGGCCTTGGGAAGTGGACCCAAGTAACATAGAACCAAGCAAAGTTGATCCTAAAACAGTAGCACTCACAGGAGTGTGTGAAGGAGGTGTCAATGAGTGGGCAAGACCAGACACTCCCCCTAAGATAGGAGGGAGGTTTAGCAAGCGTCACGAACGACAGGGGTTCTTTGGTTCCCCTATGATGTCCGACTAGCTGTGTGAATGTGTGCAAAGAGTGGTGAGAGTAGTATAGAAACAAGAGCCTTTGTGTTGAGTGTTACACAATATATATATCCAAATCAAACTGTAATGTGCATCATACATAAAATGTGTTTTGAAAAAGAAACATATATATGTGTAAGTGGGTTTTTTCCGCGTGGATAATCAAAAAAGAAAACAAATACTTGTGTCCTAGAAGATGTAACATCCTTCCTCTCAAATAGTACTGGACCTTCCAATAGTACTCAACAGTGGGGTCTGAAGTCACTGGAAGAGAAACTAGTGAAGGATGAAATAATTGGTTATAATGAGGGGTAAAGGGGGCATATCCTGAAAAAGATGGCGATATTTCCCAATAGCCACACAAAATTCAATCAAGGTGCAATTGCAGCCCATAATTGCCACCTGGGTAGATGTCCTAAAATTTGGTCACTAGGTACCTCGGTCAAAGCATGACATTTATATTTTTGGCCTAAGAAATGGGTCATGGGATGGATCATGTCCAAGAGGTGGGTGCCTCAAGGGGGGATGCACAGAACAACCGGACCTCGGCCTTCAACCCTTTACGGGTATCTCCCTGCCTTATGGTATTAGGAACACTTGACTTGGAGGATTTTCAGTTCCCTATTTGACAACTTCTATGGTTTTGACAATGTGAGAACCAGATAACGGGGAGTTATTTGGATGCCTATCCCCAAAATCCTACCTAGACTAAAAAAATTCTTTTGGCACCTCCTGTGGAGGAAAACTTAGTAAGTTTTTAGAAAGATTTTAGATGTAGTTGTTTTGGGAGGTTGGGGGTGCAAACCAACCTCGTTGATTAAAAATGGGAGTGGATAGTTTCGTCAAGAAAAGGGTGGGGTGTTTTCGAAATCCTTTTGGAGGAAACTTACTTTGAACTCCATGTTTCAAGAAGAAGCTATGTGAGTGATAAGTGAATTTTGTGTGTGAGTGAAAGTGTGCCAATTTTTAGTGAATTAGATGTCACCTTGTTGCATGTGGACTTCGCTTGGTCCTTACAAGTGTTTGATTACCTAATTAACTAAGTGCCTTTGGTACAACCTTGCATAATTCAAAAGTCCCTAGGAAGCTAACATGTGGACATGTGGGTCCGTTACTATCCCTTTAACTCCCTATTGTGATGTAATCTAAGAAAATCTTTGAAACTATCCTAGATTGATCATGTGGGCATGTATGGGCCCTTTACAAAAACCTTTAAACTTCCCTAGTGATTTGATCTAAGAAAGAAAAAATCAAACCATATCCTATCTTTGTAGCATGTGGGCATGTATGGGGCCATTACAATATTAAGATGTGTTTGAAAAGGTAAACTAAGAGGAGTTCCAAGAAGGGTTGTTTTCCTCTCCTAAAGGTTTTAATGTTCTTAAGGGAGATGAAATCGTTTCACAATCTTTTTTTGATTCTCAAGATCGCTTGGAGGCATGAGAAAAGAGAATACTAAGCCATTGTTATTCAACTTCTAGTTCCAAATGCAAGTCAAATGTGATTAAAAATGATTTCCAACTTATCTTGTGAGTCAAAACAAGCCATCCATGTGGCAAAAATCAAATAAGGGAAATTGATTTTATCCTCCTAAGTGCTTATGTGTTTTTGACTAACCCCTTTATATGATGAGGGGACTAAGTGTGGTGCATCTTTAAAACATGCTTGAAATCATTTTTAAGAAGGAAAATGGCCTTCCCCACATCTCAACAACTTTACAATGTGAATTTTTGCACAGATTTGCGGGTCTCAATGGGGACATAGGCGCACAGAGTGCATGCGCGCGAACAGAAACAAGTCAACAGGCACACGTGCACAGAACAGAACTGTGAATCAGACACATGTGCATATGATGTGTGTCTGTGGGCCTAAAAACCCGAGCATATATGACACACGGCCGAGAATGAAAAATTTGAATGGATTTCTCTCAATTCAACTTGGAATTGGTTGGTTGGCAGGTCAGCTTAGGCCAGTTAGTGCACCTACAAGTTAAACAAACTAAAAGAAGAGCAAGAAAAACCCAAATGGGGTAGGAAAATGATACCTTTCCCCAATGGAGTCGCCAATCTATTGTGCCTCTTCTGTCACCTTAGTGAGCAAAATAGAGGTGATTGCAAGCTCAGTTGGGTCTGCTGAGCAAGACAGCTGCAAGAGAAAGAATTAGGGAAAGAAATAAAAAACTACAATTAAGAATTAAACTAAGAAATGTAATAACAACTAAATTCATGAGCATAGGGACATAGAAACAAAAAGAACCATAAGACCCATGTCACCAATGTTGAGGTTGATCTATTAGTGAAACAATACACCAAGAAGAAAGGGGACTATGAGTCCCTTCTTCCTCCAAGGGAGGGCTCTTGGACACCCACTAGCTAGCTCTTCTTACAACAAAGAAAAATGGAAAATGATGAAAGAACTCTTTACAAATCCACTCAATGGGTGATATGGATTGCCCAATGCAATGGTGAAAATATGCTCTTGACAAGGATGGAGTCCTCAAGAGAATAGAGGCAGCATAACATTACTTTGAATTCCTTAAAAAATGAGGTGCATCGATGGCATTTTTATAACATTCCTTTGAGCTATTGTTTAAATGTTTTGTAGTGTGAAAAGAGGCTAATTAGCGCATTTCTAGGTCTTTGACCAGCCATCCAGTCGAATCCAATCCAGATTTGAGGGTCAAATCGACTTGGGAGCTGAACCATAAGTGGGTGGGAGGTCAACCACTCTCATAAATGCGTCGTTTAGCAGGTGCACGGGTTTTTGTGATAACAGTCGTGCATCATGCGCATGTGTGTGATTTCTGCGTTCCTATTCTGTGCATGTGCGCGCACGCCCAGTGTCTTCATAGCGCCCTTCAATTTTTCACTACTTTGTATAGTTTTTTGACCCTTTTATGAATGTCTTGGTATTAATTCAGGTCCATATATGTCTTTATCACTGTTTGACGATGTTGAGTTCTTGTAACCATGTGCGGACGAAATTTCACTGATAACACTTACCTTTATCAGAGCACTGAGCTTACAGATATTACCTCTTTTCTTCAAAAAATTCCACTTCTACCTTTCTTAGAGCACCAAGCATTCAGATCTTTCTTCTTTTCTTCAGATCTAGCCTTCCCTTTTCAGATCAAGTAAAATACTACGCACTAGGGCATAGATCCATGCACAGAGCTTCCATAGTTTCAGGGCGAATCTTTGCACAAATCTTCTTCTCCCTTAGTTCCCAGCAATCATAGTTTCAGGTCCTGGCAACGGAACGATTTTTTGGCACAAGGGCAGACCCAGGGTTCAATGCTACAAAAGCGCACCAACAAAAACCTAACTACATGCCCTTTCGGCAACACCTGCAAAGCAGATGAATTCTCACCCGAGGTAGAGGTAGGGGTGGTTGCAAGACTCAGGTGTCTACAACCTTAGCTAGGACATAGATCTGTCATTATATCACTTAGAAAGAACTTAGCATAGATCATTCATCAATATTCCACTTAGATCTACTTCATCGACATAACAGAGCATCGCAGCATTCACTTAGGTCTAGGTTATTTTAGCACTTAGCAACAACAAGATAGATCATATATGGTAGATCAAGCACTTAGCATATTCATATACATCAGATCTAGCATTCATATAATCTCTAGCACTAAGCATAAGTGAGTCTATCTAATCACATCTAATCACATGGCAATACAAAACATCTAAGAATAAGCACAAAGCACAACACACGGTATTTACGTGGTTCACCCCCACCCTGAGGCTACATCCACCAACTCTTCTTCTTTATTAGCTTCAGTCAATCTAGTTACAGCATAGATCTATCAAAATCCTACTCTGCATAGGATAGGAGATCTACGCGCACCTCGTCAGATCCTCCTTCCTCGAGTAGATCTAGCACATAGCCTCCTTACAATCTATGCACTCAGCACTTACAACACTTGCACTCAGCTCTGGAAGTCAATCATATAGATGTCGATCTAGCACTTAGCTTATAGCCATCTATGATATTACATCGCCTAGATACTTATTTATAAATTACAAAAGTGGGCCTAAATGTGGGTGAACCCACGGGTCGACATCCATTTCCTGTTACATTATCCCAAAACCCAAAAAGGATCCAAAAAGGGGTCTAGCTTCACTTTGCACTTCATCTTCAAAAGGTTTTCGAAGTCCCAAAAATGGTGAAATATGACCAAGTGTTCCTCAAAACTTGGTCAAGGGCCAAGAGGCCCCCAACACTCACCTGTGACTCGTCCTAAGCCACTCAGGTCTGTTTTGTTTTGCTTCAAATGCCTCGAGCTGCTTCGACTTGTTGTTGTGTCGTGGCCTCTTGTTCAGCAAAATCCTAGATGAGTGTGTTATTTATTGGTCCTTCCAAGTGTTGTTTTGCGGTGATGACAACCTGTTCAAGTTCTGCCCCTTGGCTTTCAACTTCAGTCAACAATTGACATGCCTTCTCTTGCACTGGTTGAATTCATTGAGAGACTTCCATCACTTTACTTTGGATCATGTGGATTTGTTGTTGGGTGGTGTGTTGCTCGCGAAACCTCTTCATCCGTTCGAATGGTGACAAGGCCTTCAGCTTCTCTGGTAACATATCTTCATGTTGCTTCACTTCTTGGAGCTGCGACTCCAATTTGTGAAATTCTAGATTCTCGGTTAGGTTTTCATATATCTACAAACTGATGCTACTTAACTATTTGCATTCCTCGGTGAGTGTTTTGATCCTTTCTACTGTGCTCCAGGCAGTCATTTCTCGTTGGTCATGCTCTTCTTGTGAGGTACTTGGTATGGTCTGAAGCTCTAATTCCATGACTCTTTGTTGAAGTTGTTGAATAACTTCAACAAGCTTCATCACTTGGCATTCTATGGGTTCTTTTGCCTTCTTCTCTAAGCCAGTCACAGAACGAAATGCTCTGTTGACTTCTTCTTCAATCCCTATCTACTTCGCGAGTGGATTCTCTTTCTCTTTTTGGATCTTCGCTATGTCTTCTTCAAATTTTGCTTGGAGAGTGTCCTTCTCTTGTTGCACAGCTCAGCGTTGTTCGATGATTTCCTCATGTGCTTGCTTTAAGGCCTAGGTGGCCTACGTTGTTTCTTCCTCTAATTTTCGAAGTCGTACTTCAACTGTGTCAGCAATCTTGCGTAGTTGAACTAGTTCATCTCCTTCTTCTATTGTTCATTCTGGCAGGAGCGTAGTGGAGAGTGCACGGATATACTGAAGTGCCTGTCATACTCCTTGGAGATCGATCTCAATTATGTTGTACATTTTCTCTTGCTTTGCTTCCTACATTTCTGTTATCTCTTCTATGGCTTCATTCATATTTGCGATAAGAAAACTGAAGTCATATGGAGTGAGCGTGGTCTGCATCTTAGTCACAGGTGCTTTCGATTTCTTTCGGGAGGAAGGTTCCGGAGGTGAACCCTTCCTCTTATTTATAATTTCTACTTCGTCTTCTGGTTTTTGTTCGACTTCTTCTAAGTCTTCACCATCACCTCCTTGATCTGGTGTAATGGAAGTTGTCCTTACAGATAGGCTGTCTATATCCTGGACTTCCTCATCCTTCTTTGTCTTCTTTGTTTTATTTGTATTACTAGGCCTAGGTGTATCCTGCACATCTTCTGGGTTGTTGATGTCAGAAATTTCTGCGAGGCCTATTGAAACAAGGGGGTTCGCCGACCATTCCTTGGTGATCTCCTCCAGATCTTCTTCTGTCAGCTTATAATAAGACTGAATTTGTTCCTTGTGCTCATCAGCACGCACTGTTATATAAATGAAGTGGTGATCCGCGTTGAACTTCATTAGGGACTAAAACCTGTGGAGGGTATTCGGGGTCATTTGAGGCTCAAAAGGAGGTGGAGAAAATGGAAGGAATATTACTAGCCTAGGGGAATTTCAAGAAACATGACCCAGCAGAAATTGTCAAAAAACATTGTTGTGTGGTTAAAAATGTCAAGGTATACAATCAAGAGGATGACCCATTTGACATCGTTTTCAAGAGAACTACAAGTTTTCAGAAAGTGTCTCAGCAAATTAATGTAATAAGGAATAGTTCCAAAATACGAGAATTCCTTGATTGGAAATTCAAGAGAAAGAAGGCCTTTTTAAAGAGAAAAATGAGAAGCATGGTATTTTACAAATAGATGTTGATGAAGAGAAGGATGAGCAATCCAAATCTTAAAAAAAGCAGGACCACAATGTCTCTACATATGGTATGCACATAGACAAACAAGTTCAGTTGAACAAGGAAACATGAGAAGAACAATAGAACAAAGCATCAACACACACTCCTGAAAAAACTATTGAGGTAAATTAGGAGGTTAGTACTGATACCGATATTAAAAATATTCAGTCAGCAATTGCTCCTAATATTTCTTCCATTGACACTACTCCAATCACTTCCATTTCTGGAAGATTAATTCCAACATATTTTGACTTTGATAATCTTCAACCAATTCAGTACATAGTTCTATCGTTGGACACCAACACTTTTGATAATAAAACTAAGATTGTTGTAAAGAGGAAACCTAAGAGAAGAAATATTGCACATCACAAAGAAAATACATAGAAATTTGTTCAACTTTGGGATGTCAGTCATATGAATGAAGAAGAGTTTGCATAGGAATTTGTTGATTCCTTAGAGTCATTTGTTGATGCAAACAAATGGTCAATGAACATATTGTCTACTCAATTAAAAAGGGAAAAGAAAAATATATAGGAACTACAAGAACAATTGATTTCACAAGAGACCATTTGGTCAAAAGAATGTCGAGATCAGTTGGATCATCTTACAAAAGAAAAAAGAATATCTTCGGATGTCATTGGACAACTAAGAACTAAAATAGGTGATCTCAAATATGAACATGACAAACAAATAAGTGTTTTTCAAAATGAGAAGGAAGAAATGACCAAAATCCATGGGAACCAAGTGGACACTTTGGTTGTTCCATTAAACGATTTGAAAATTAAAGTAAAGAATTCAAAAACCTTAAGGAAAGAAGCAATGGAGTTAAACAACAAACTAGCCTATATGGGAGAATTGTTTTATGACAAGCTATATGAAATCAAAGAACAACATGAACAAGTGTTGTAGTTTACTACATAATCTCAAAGACAGTTTGAAAAAAAAGGGGACTCAAAGGTCATTTGATAATTTGAAAGCATGGGAAGAAAAAGAAATTTGTTTTCCTCAATATTACTCCAAACTGTTTGAAGAAGAAAATAAAAATACAAGCATCAGTAGACTCTTGGCATATCAACTTCTTATTTACATGGGATTTAATCAAGGAGACCAACAAGGGTTGTTCATATTTATGGGATCTAACTATATATAGCATCGAAGATTACGAAATGCCTCATGTATTATTTCTTAGACAATCGGTTCCCCACTCAAATTGCCTCACAGATGTTAATTAGCAAATAATCTCAAGAACAGATGGGATTGTACGGATAAATTTATGGAATGTTGATAGTGTCAGGGAATTTATCAATCGACCAACAGAGTGCTCTAAATCCATTAACAATTTCTTATTAAAAATTAAATCAGGACATGAATAGATTTCCGAAAGGATCTACTGATGAAAGTTGAATGAAGAAATTATTCAACCACCATTGGTTTCACCAATGTTAAATAAATTTACCTTATGGCAAACCCACATCCAAAAGAAAACGGGAGAAGTCAATAATGCAGTTGTCGCTATAAAGGAAGATATTTCTCCTTAATATCAGTTATCAAATCAAATCAACATATGGACCAGTCAATTGAAACAAAAGTGGAAACAGTTCTAAATTTTAGTATCTTTTATTTCTATTTGTTGTAATTAGAGAGACAAATTTGGGGGTTGGAAATTATGGAGACTGGCTAAGTGCACTTTTATAAAAGCCAATTTGGTGGATTTGAAAACATGTAGTGGGAGTGTTGATATCATGTTTCAATTGTTTGGTACTATAATTCATGCAAGTGAAATACAAATTTTCAGGCCATTATATCTTTCTTTCATATTTGTCAATGGAATGAATGTTTATATTCTCTATTTTTGCACCATTGTTAGAATATATGAGAAATTAATTTGTTTAATCCATTTTTTATTGAATTTGATGAGAATTATATTTAATTAAATATGAGCATATAGAAATCAAATATTCAAATAACTATTTATTTGAATAATTTAATTTATGATGATCGTTTTAACAACAATTTTTCTTTAAGAACTACTTCTAGAAGTAAAACAGTTTATTTATTCCTCTCATATTTAATCATTTTTATGCTCCTCTGATAGTTTAGATTTAGTTAGAAACAATAGTTAGATTCCATTTAAAGTTAGTTTTATTTTATCATATCTCAAAAAAAGACTTTTGATCAAAATTGGATAAACCTTGTGGTTGATTTTAAAATCCCCTTTAGTGGTAACCAGGCCCACATTCCGGTGAGTATTTCCATCCCAAATGAGTATAGGCCTAATTGGGACCTTGATTGAGCAATTTCCCCATGTTGAATGCTAGGAATTTTTCCATGCATCAACATTTTGTTGCTAGAAGGAGGGCCTATGATAATGAATGGCACATAGAGCTCCATGAAAGATTAATACCCATTCAAGAATATCACCATATCCCTCAAAACCTCTCTTAGAGTCAAGCTCTAATACCCCTTCCAATATAATCCCTTCAACATTAGAGATTGCCCTACCTGATTCATCTTCAAATACCATATTTCTAAAAGTCATACAACCAATTCAATAAGAAATCTCAAATTCTGGTATCACTTGGGAGACACCGCAATAAATCGCAGGTTATGAGATTACTCAGAAAACCTGAAAATTTTATCTGGATATTGCAATTCAATTTGTTCGTCAAATCCTTAATGAAAAAATACCATATTTTGAAACTACTGAAGAAATTGTATTAGATTATCCTCCCCAGTTGCAAAATCTGTGAATTTTGATGAGAGAACAAAGTAAAAAGATCAGAAAATAACCAATTGAGTTTATCATACCAGCTAAGGTAAAAAGGCTCAGTTAGAAGACCCACCTAATCCTCTTTTTTTAGTAATATATATTCCTCTCGCTATCAATAAATAATGGCAAGAAGATAGTTCCTCGAAAAGTGAACAGATATTGTTAGGCCCAACTCCAATATCAATGTCTTTAGGTAGTCCACCTTATCAACCTTTACCATATCATTCAACATCTCTTATCTCACAAGGAACTCCTTGTAAATCTACAGCTATAGTCATGGTTGGATTCAATCAAACTAGAATACATCGGTTAACCTTAGGAGTAGTTAATGTTCTTGGCGATCAACATGACTTGCCTAAACATCCAGAAAAATTATTTTCCAAATTTGACCCTAATAACAAAGAGCCTCCCAAATATCATATCAATAAATTTATGTTATCGGTTATTCTAATGAATGTGGAACATGAAGATGTAGTATGTCGCTTATTTCCTTATACTTTTAAAGGTAGGGAATCTACCTGGTATTTCTCTTTGAAAGAATGGTCAATAACCAGTTGGGATAACTTTGAAATACAATTTATAAAAAAAATAGGTGATGGAAAATCCCCAACCACTTTAGTCCTTGAATTATCTAGAATAAAAATTAATGCAAAAGAGAAAATCAAGGACTTTTATCAAAGATTCATGACCTTGTTGAATAAGATACCTAAATATTCACGACCTTCAACTGATGTTCTTCTTGAATTTTATACTATTTCTCTTCCTTCCTCAATTGTTATTTTTGTTAAAAGGGAAGCCGAAAATTCATTAGATGAAATTATGCAAGAAACTCTAGATGTGGAAATGGAAATGATGAGCATATCTAGTAAATATCCAGTCGAAGATAAAATATCCTTATCTCTCGCTAGGAGAGACGCAATTAAAGATTAAAATAAAGACAAGGATGCTTTAGACATTGAGATTTTGCACAAGCTAGTTAAAATTTTGGCTAATGTCATCATAGACATTAAGAAAAATGTAGCAGAAGTGTCAACCTCTAAAAGACCATGGATACCATTTGTTAAAAGAAATTCTCCACCTCCTAGTAATCATATTTCTAGTGTCGATGATAATGAAGAAGGAGAACAAGAAGAAATAGAACATGACGATGAGAATGTTGATATTCCTGAACTAAATCTCATTTGGGACATTGGTGATGGTGTTATTGATGATGAAGAAGATATGCCTTGTGAAGAAGTGAACGATGTTCAAACCAAAAGTAAAGATCCTCCAGCTAGTACATATGCTCCCTCTCCTACTACTTCTTCCAAGAAAACTTTACCTTGAGACAAATCATTCGTTAGGACTTTAGTGATATCAGATTAGTTTGACTATGATTTGGTTGAAGACATGAAAAGAACTAGGAAAAAATTTTTCTTTTTAGGAATTGACAAAGTTAAAACAAGAGAGAAACAATTTTATTAAAGCATTAGACAATAATAACATTAAAAAACAAACTATTACAGGTGTAAGTAAAGATAAAGAAAAAATTTCCAAAAACTTTGCTTCAGATAGGAACAAACTAGTCAAAACTAATGAGGTATTAATAGGAGATAAATCCAACTCTCGTACACCACCTTTTATTATAACTTTTGAAAATTTCAATAGAAACATATACAATTGCTTGGTAGACTATGGGGATTCATCATATATAATTCCATACTATGTTTGTAAGAAAAAAATGTTGAGCCACAAAAGTTTTCCATACAAATTGTACAACTAGACAGATCAAGAGTTAAGGTTTTAGGTGAACTTAAATATGTGTTTATTCGATTATTTTCTAATCCCAAAATTTAATCAAGCGATAGACATAATTGTTTTTGACATTCCATAAGCTTATAGATTCCTTCTAAGAAAAATATACAAAGGTGCTACTGGCTTTCAAACTAGATGTGTTGCTTCCTTTGATGTTGCTAGCTCGAATGCTTGATCATTCACTGGCTCTAGATCACTTACTATTTTTCGGTCGATCAGATCAAATGCAACTGAGTATACAGGGTAAACATTTGAAACTACTATGAGTGCTTCAGATTCAATTGGATATGGGTGAACTAGGTAAACTTATGGTGAATCTGCTTTGGTCTAAAAAACTCCATGGTTATTTTTCCACAGATTGGTCACATTTGTTGTTACCATACAATGGTAATCCCAATCAAATCAAAGTGGAACATGAAAATCATATGAAACATACTATGATTGGGTTTACCATTGTATGGTAACCACAAATATGACCAATTTGTGGAAAAATAACCATCATTGGCATTTTTCAAACCAATCTCTACTTAGAATCAATATGTAAGCTTTTGAAATGTCAACAACAATTATGTCTATCGTTTGATGAAATTTGGGATTAGAATGTAATCGAATAAACACATATTTCAGTTCACCTAAAACCTTAACTCTTGATCTTTATAGTTGTACAGTTTGTATGGAAAACTTGTGTTGCTCAACATTCATTTTCTTACCAACAAAATATGGCATTATATTTTATGAAGCCCCATAGTCTACCAAGCAATTGTGTACATTTCTATTGAAAATTTCAAAAGTTAGAAGAAAAGGTGGTGTGTGAGAGTTGGATGTGTCTCCTATTAATACATCATTAGTATTGACTTGTTTGTTCTTATTTGAAGCAGAGTTTTGGCAAAAAAATTATTTAGCATTACTTACAGTTGCAGTAGTTTATTTTTCAACATTATTAATGTCCAATGCTTTAAAAAAATTGTTTCTTTGTTGTTTTAACTTTGTCAATTCATAAAAAGAAATGTTTGCCCTAGTTCTTTTCATGTCTTTAACCAAATCATAATCAAGTTGATATGATATCACTAAATTCCTAACGATTGATTTTTCTTGAGGTAAAGTTTTCTTGGAAGAATTAGCAGGAGATGGAGAATATCTATTGGCAGGAGGACTTGTACTTTTGGATTGAACAAAATTCACTTCTTTGCAAGGAAGATCTCCTTCATCATCAATAACACCATCAACAATGTCCCATATGAGATTTACTTTAGGAATATCAACATTCTCATCGACGTTTTATCTTTCTTATCGTTCTTCTTCATTATCATCAATAGTATAAACTTGATTACCAAGAGGTCAAATATTACTTTTAACAAATGGTCTCCATGGTGTTTTAGAGGTTGTCTCTTCTGCTACATTTTTCTTAATATCTATGATTTCATTAGCCAGAATTTTAACTAGCTTCTGTAAAATCTCGATGTCTAGATCCTCCTTGTCTTTATTTTCATCTTTAATTGTGACTCCTAGCGAGAGGTAAGGCTCTTTTATCTTCGACTGGAGATTTACTAGCTATATTCATCATTTCCATTTCCACATCTAGAGTTTCTTGGATAGTTTCATGTAACAAATTTTTGGTTTCCCTTTTAACAAAAATAGCAATTGAGGAAGGAAAAGAAGTAGGATAAAATTCAAGAAGAACATTAGTTGAAGGTCGTGAATCTTCAGGTATATTATTCAACAAGGTCATGCATTTTTGATTAAAGTCCTTGATTTTCTCTTTTGCATTCATTTTTATTCTAGATAAATCAAGGACTAAATTGGTTGGGGATTTGTCATCACTGAATTTTTTATAAATTGTGTTTCGAAGTTATCCCAGTTGGTTATTGACCCTATTGTCAAAGATAAATACCAAGTATATTCCCTACCTAAGGAAATAAGTGACAGACTACATCTTTGTGTTCCACCTTCATTAAATTAATTGATAACATAAATTTATTAATATGATATTCGGAATACTCTTTGTTATCATGGTAAAATTTGGGCTTCTAGATGTTTAGGAAAGTCATGTTGATATCCAAGAATATTAACTTCTCCTAAGTTTAACCAAGGTCTTCTACGTTGATTGACTCATATCATCACTACAGTTGTATATTTATGAGGAGTTCCCTCTGAGATAGGAGATGTTGAACGAGATGGTAAAGGTTGATAAGGTGGACTACCTAAAGGCATTGATTTTGGAGCTGGGCCTAATACTAATTGTTCACTTTTTGAGGAACTATCTTCTTGCCAGTATTTATTGATAGTGAGGGGATTAGATATTACTGAAAAAAGAGGACTAGGTGGGTCTTCTAACTGAGCCTTTTTACCCTTAGCTGGTATGATATACTCAATTTGGTACTTTATTAATATGATATTTGGAATACTCTTTGTTATCAGGGTAAATTTTGGGCTTCTAGATGTTTAGGAAAGTCATGTTGATAACCAATAATATTAACTTATCCTAAGGTTAACCAAGGTCTTCTACGTTGATTGACTCATATCATCACTGTAGTTGTATATTTATGAGGAGTTCCCTTTGAGATAGGAGATGTTGAATGAGATGTTAAAGGTTGATAAGGTGGACTACCTAAAGGCATTGATTTTGGAGCTGGGCCTAATACTAATTGTTCACTTTCTGAGGAACTATCTTCTTGCCAGTATTTATTGATAGTGAGAGGATTAGATCTTACTGAAAAAAGAGGACTAGGTGGGTCTTCTAACTGAGCCTTTTTACCCTTAGCTGGTATGATATACTCAATTTGGTACTTTTCTGAGATTTTCACTCTATGAACTCATCAAAACTCCCACATTTTTCAATTGGGGAGGATAATCTAATACAAGTTCTTCAGTAGTTTCAAAATCTAGTATTTTTTCATCAAGGATTTGAAAAACAGATTTAATCGCAATATCCTGATAAAATTGTTGGGTTTCCCGAGTAATCTCGGAATCTTCGATTTCCTGCGGTATCTATAGGCTCATATAAATAAACACTTATTTGAATATTTGATTTATATATGCTCATATTTAATTAAATATCATTCTCAACAAATTTAAGTAAAAATGGATTAAAAAAATTAATTTCTCAAATATTCTAAGAATAATGCAAAAATAGAGAATATAAACATTCATTCCATAGACAAATCTGAAAGAAAGATATAATGGCTTGAAAAATTGTATGTCTCTTGCATGAATAATAGTACCAAATAGTTGAAACACGATATAAATACCGCCACTATAGGTTTTCAAATCCACCAAATTGGCTTTTACAATAGTGCACTTATCCAATCTCCAAAATTTCCAACCCTGAGATATGTCTCTCTAATTACAATAGATAGAAACAAAAGATCATAAAATTTAGAATTGTTTCCACTTTTGTTTCAACTGATTGGTCCAGATGTCGATTTGATTTGATAATTGATATTAAGGAGAAATATCTTCCTTTCTAACAACAATTGTTTGATTGAATTTTCTTGTTTATTTTTGCATGTCATCTTTCCATAAGGTAAATTTATTTAACATTGGTGAAACCAATGGTGGCTGATGAATTTCTTCGTTCAACTTGCATCAGTAGATCCTTTCGTAAATATCCTCATGTCCTAGTTTAAATTTTGATCATAAATTTTCAATGGATTTAGAGCACTCTCATTGTCGAGTGATACAATCCCTAATACTATCAACATTCCAAAAACTTAGTTGTACGATCCCATCTGTTCTTGAGCTTATATGATGATTAACATATGTGAGGAAATCTAAGAGGGGTATTGATTGGCTAATAAAATGTACATGAAGAATTTCATAATCTTCAATGATATCTAGAGCTAGATCCCATAAATCTAAATAGATCTTGCTAGTCTCCTTGATCAAATCCTTCGTAAATAAGTAGTTGATATGTGAAGAGTCCAATGATGCTTATATTTGTACTTTTTCTTCTTCAGACAATTTGGAGTAATCTTAATGAAAATTGATTTATTTTGGTTCCCATGATTTTAAATTATCAAATGACCTTTGAGCCTCTCTTTGTTTCTCAAACTGCGTTTGAGATTCTGTAGTAAATTCTAGCACTTGTTCATGTAGTTCTTTGATTTCATATAGCTTGGCATAAAATAATTCTTCCATAGAGACTAGTTTGTTGTTTAACTACATTGCTTCTTTCCTGAAGGTTTTTGAATTATTTAATTTAATTTTCAAATTGTTTAATTGAGAAACCAAAGTGTCCACTTGGTTCTCATGGATTTTCCTCATTTCTTCCTTCTCATTTTGAAAAACAACTATTTGTTTGTCATGTTCATATTTGACATCATTTATTTTAGTTCTTAGTTGTCCAATGACATCCAGAGATATTATATTTTCTTCTGTAATATGATCCAACTAAGCTTGATGTTATTTTGACCAAATGGTCTCTTGTGAACTCAATTGTTCTTGTAGTTCCAATACTTTTTTCTTTTCCCTTTTTAATTGAGTATACAATCTGCTCACTGACCATTTGGTTGCATCAGCAAATGCCCCTAAGGAATCGACAACTTTCTCTGCAAACTCCTCTTCATTTAGATGAGTGGCATCCCAAAGCTGAACAAATTCATGTGTTGTTTATTCATGATGTGCAGCTTTTCTTCTCTTAGTTTTCCTCTTTACAATGATCTTGGTTGTATTATCAATAGTGTAGGTGTCCAATTACAGAACTGTGTCTTGTATCGGTTGAAGATTGTCAAAGTCAAAAGATGTTGGAATCAATCTTCTAGGAATGGAAGTGATTGGAATAATGTCAATGGAAAAAATAGTAGTAACAACTTGTCTCTGAATATTGTCAATACTAGTATTGGTATTGACCTCCTCATTTACCTCAGTAGTTTTTTCAGGAGTCTGTGTTGATGCTTTGTTTTTTGTTGTTCCCTTGTTTCCTTTTTTAGTTGATCTTGTTTGTTTATTTGCATGCCAGATGTAGAGACATTGTGGTCCTTCTCTACTTTATATTTTGATTTCCCATCCTCCTCTTCATCAACATCATATTTGTACAATACCTTGCTTCTCATTTTTCTCTTTTAAAAAGGCCTTATTTCTCTTGAATTGTCAATCAAGGAATTCTTGTATTTTGGAACTATTCCTTATTACATCAATTTGTTGAGACATTTCCTGAAAACTTGTATCTCTTTGGAAAACAATGTCAAATGGGTCATCCTCATGATTGTATGCCTTGACATTTTTTACCATAATGTTATGTTTTTTGACAATTTATGTTGGATCATGTTTCTTGAAATTCCCCTAGGCTAGCTAGATTCCTTCCATTTCCTCCACCTCTTTTTGAGCATGTTTTGCATTTAACAGAGGAAATATTCCTAGTGAAACTGGAAAGGTTGGTCATTCTTTCTTCTGACTCCTTGACAAAGAAGCAGCAATGCCAACACTAGCAGTTATATGCAATCTCTCTGAGAACCAATCTGTCTAGAACATATCTAGGTAGAATATGGGGAGCCCCTTCACATCCATAGATTCTTACATATGAGAATTCCTCATCAATAAACCAATCACCATTTTCCTTAATAGTGTTGATGGCCTCTTGAGTCAATCTAGGGGCTAGTTGATTTTTCAAAATAAGGTGCAAAGGAACCATGAAATAATTGCAGATATCATAAAATAATTTTTTACAATTTACTTCCCACATTTTAGAACAATGTAGAAATGTTAGCACCAGAAGTCACTCTTGGATTGTGGAAGGAGTAACCCTAATACCCATCAGTTTTATATGTCACGAATGAATAAATTGAGGTGGTCGAATGGGCACAGACCCAGAATAATATCGTTTTAACTCATAATCTCGGACCAGGTCATGCATGAACAAGTGAGGTCTTAATCTAACTTCCGTCAATAAGTTGAGTTTAATATGAGAAGAGGGAAGACTTGTTGAGAATGATGAACGAGACTACTATGGGCATTCGGCCTTCTAGCAGTTCGGAGAAGAAAAACAAGACATTGAAATATGTCTAACTAACACATCTACAACGGCACAATGATAGCTCGATTGGATCTTCCAATTCTGAGCATTGCAATGATGCTATAACAACTTGAATGGATCCTCCAATTCCAAGCTATTCAGTGTCAGAGGGAAAGGTAACACAAGAAACTGATTAAAACCAGTGCAAATATTGCAATGATCAACCATACATCATCCTACAACATCACAACCCTCGACTGGATCTTCCAATTCCAAATGTCTTAATACAGAGTTTATAGAGAGATGGAAGGAAGCTGACTTTCATTAAATAGGAAGTCTCGGAAGCCAATACATGACCAGGAAAATCAGTGCTTCATAAAAACTTTACAATAGGGAGCCTAGCTCAACCATCGACCCTTGCAAAAATGGAAAAAATGCCTACATATACTTAGAACTGACTCAGGTGCTGAAGGCACGATCATATCATGAGTTCAATGCTTTTTGTAGGTGAGTTTCTCTATCAGGATGTGCATGAAGACATTGATCAGACTACCCATACAGTCGTTTGTCAGACACAATATTTGTCAGGCTATACTGACAATCATCTTCTTTGCTCTGTCCCTTTCTGACCTTCTATTTATGGAAGTATACGATGTCTCATCTACCTCCCATATTTTCATTAACTACTATCTTGGGATTAGGTAAGGCCTATTCAACTCTACACCTACAAAACATGGTGGCCTCCCTTTGGTTGTTGCTGCTTCGTTGGACTGCTGCGAGGGGACCTAGTTGGTGGACATGGACGATACTCTTGGCAGGGAATATGGTGCCAACATTTTGAAGGTAAGACGAGGGGCGCCCATGTGGTTAGGTGAGACAGTTGGAGGGTGACATGGAAAGTGTGGGTGGCGAAAGGTATGTGCACTGCATTGGGACAAGTCAAAGGTGATGTGGCATGGGGTGATGATGTGGGGGCATACGTGAGGCTGCGGCAGCAGACGGGATGGGGCCATTTTCTAGGGAGTGCATGGATACTTGACAAGAGATGATAGATGGGAGCGATAAGGGGCTACGGCCTAGCAGTGAGTGGAGGACAGGTGTACGTAACGATATGGAGAGTGGGAGCGGAGGATGTGATGGACGAGGGCAAGAGACGGAGTGGGAAACAGGTGTTAGCAACAGGAGGGAGCGGTAAGCGGAGGAGGTAAGTGGTAAGAGGTTTTAGGTGGAGGGGGCCCGACATCATATGGAAGCGACACGTTAGCAGGGGGCCCGCATTTGAAATCGCCCATATCGGACCCGCCCCCATTAAAGGTAGAATGGCGGGGGGGGTCCGAAATGGAACCTTGACCATAGATCTGGGTGTGCAGNCCCTCCTCATTAAATCTAGAAAAGCGAGGGGGGTCAGGAATTTATCCTACATCGTAGATTTGAGCACGTAGATCTCAGCTTCTTAGATCTATGCACTTCTTAAAACAATGTGCTCGTCCATAGATACTTAGGATAAGTGTTTTCTTCAACCTGCTTCTTGTCATTATTTTTCACCAAAGGGGGGCGCTTCTTAGGATAACACCCCCCATACATATTTATGTGATAACATTAGGCTCCATGGGGGATGGCTTGCTCCCTATGAAAATCCAAGAACTCTTCTGCATTTTTAGTGCCTTGTTGTTGGTTTATGGAGCCACTTATTGAAACTGAAAAACAAACAGGAAAACAATATTTACAAAATCAGAGGAGCCACTTAAGGCTCAAACAAAACACATTTTCAGGAAATGCCCATTCACAAGGCCATTAAAAACTTCCTCTCCCTCAAAATCCTGCAACCTGTAGGTATTGTTCGAAATAACTTCAGATATTGTGAAGGGCCCAATCCAGAGGGCTTCAAACTTGTTGTGCTTTCCTTTGTCCTACCTGGGTGCATCCCATTTAAGCACCAGATCTCCCAACTGGGAATCCTCTTTTCTTACCTTTATGTCAAAGGTTTGCTTGATCCTTTGTTGAAGGTCATGAGCTATGTACATCACCTGCTCTCTAGTTTGTTGGACCTCCACCAATTGATGAATTCTTCTGATCATATCGTCGATCTCTCCTTGATAATCCTGAAAGAATTTTGCTATAGGCAGAGCCCGATGAGAGGGAAAAACAGCTTATGTCCCATAGAAAATTTGGAAAGGGGAGATGCCTATGGATCTTTTTGTTGTCACTCGATCATCCCAGAGAGAGAATTTGAGTTTTGAATCCCAGGCCTTCTTATTGTCCTCTAAGAGTCTTTTAATAAGATCGATCAAACTTTTGTTAGAGGACTCTACCAGTCCATTGCCTTGAGGATAATAGGGAGTGGAGTGAATTAATAAAATCCCAAACTGCTCACAGAACTTGATCAAAGGCTCATACTTGAAAGATGCATAATTATCAGTGACAATTTTGTTGGGACAACCAAACCTTGCCATAATACCTTCAAGAAAGCCAATGATCACCTTGTGTGAAGCACTCCTGGTGGGGATAGCTTCTATCCATTTGGTGAAGTAATCTGTTGCAGTTAAGATCCATCTGTGCTGACCACTTGAAGGAGGATGAATCTCTCCAATGAAGTCCAATCCCCATTGTTGAAAGGGTCCTGAAGCTACCATAGGCTTTAGTGGCAGGGATTTGAGCTGTTTCTTTCCTGAGAATTTCTGACATTTGATGCAAGCTCTGATCTCTCTGCAGACATAAGTGAATAAAGTGGGCCAATAGTACCCAGCCCTGAGAATTTTGTAGGATGTGGTCTTCCAGAAATGATGCCCCCCACATCGGCTGATATGAAAATCAACCATAATTTTTTGAGCCTCCTATGGGTCTAGGCATCTCAGAAGCATTACCAAAGGCTCTTTCCAATATAATACCTAGTTAATAAGGCAATATCTGATTGCTTTGAGCTTTAAATCTATTTCCTTGCTCTTCCCCATTCCATCAGGAGGCTTTAATTTTTGCAGAAAATGTACAATATCTTTATACCATGCGCATTCTGCCAATCGAAGGTTTTCTTGAGGAATGCCATCAGACGCTTCAGCCTGCCAATTTTCTGAGCAAATATTGATGATATTAACCCCCAAGGCTTTACAATTAGATTCATACAACAACTTGGCTAAACCTTGCCCTTTAATTATCTTGGTGGGATTTATTTCTAGATCAAACTCAAGTATTTTAGCAATCCATTTTCTCCTCTTCTCATTTATGTCAGGCTGAATAAGAATGTCCTTCACAGAAGTTGAAGGAACATATGCAATGACTTTTGAGTGTAGAACATAGAATCTGAAAGCTTTAAGAGATTTCACTAAGGCATAGGCATGTTTCTCCATGATATCATACCTGACCTCAGCATCCCTCAGTGATCTGTTGAAAAGGAAATAGGTTGCTCCATCCCTACATCGTTCTTCTGTAGTAGAACAACATCCATTGTATCAAAAGAAGCAAAGGAAAAAATCAGGAAATCCTTGGAATAATCAGGACTGATAAGCACAGGTGCCTCAATCAGTGATTTTTTTATTTGGTCAAAGGATTCCCTACACTCAGCAATCCACTTTACTTCATTCCCCTTCCTGAGCATGGTTGTAATATGCTTCACCAACTCGGCAAAATTTGAAACAAACCTCCTAAGAAAGTTAATCTTTCCCAAGAAATACTGGACTTCCTTCCTAGATCTAGGAAGTGGCAGGGTTTTAATTGCCTCCACTCTGATAGGATCAATTCTCAGTCCCCTAGCAGATACTATATGGCCCAACAAATTTCCCTCCTTCATGGAAAACAAAGATTTTTTGGGATTTAATGAAAGACCAAACCTTCTGCATTTCAAGAAAACTTTCCTTGGATGATAGCAATGTTCCTTATTAGATCTAGAGAAGACTGTTATGTCATCCAGATAGATGACCACAAACTTGTCCCTTTCTCCAATGAAAGATATGTCCATGGCTCATTGAAACGTTTCTCCTGCATTCATCAGTCCAAAAGGAATTTTGGCATACATGAATGTGCCCCAAGGAGTGGTGAAAGTTGTTTTCTCTCGATCCTCAGGAAGGACTGATATCTAATTGTAGCCAGAAAATCCATCAATCATAGATATACTTGATGCACCAGTTACCCTCTGCAATATGTGTTCCATCTTGGGCAGGGGGTAATTGTCCTTCTTTGAACTCCTTTTCAGATTTATGAAATCAACACAGAGTCTAATTTCTCCACTTTTTTTCTCACTGGGACCAAATTGGCCACCCATTCAGAATATCTTAAAGGGGAAATGATTTGGGCATTCAAAAACTTATTTACTTCTCTCTCCATGATAGGCAGCAACATAGGATTAATCTGTCTTAGCTTTTGCCTAAATGGCTTAGCCTCCTCTTTTAGTGGGATCTTGTGCTCAATAATAGTTTTGTCATATGTCTTGAGGTCTTCGTATGTCCAGGCGAACACATCAGCAAACTCCCTCAATAATTCATCATATTCAACCCTCTGCTCTCTTGTCAAGTTTCTTGACAATTTGACAAGCTTTGGTTCCTTCTCTGTGCCAATGTTGCACTCAGTTGCATCAGCATTATCATCTAAGATTTTACCCTTTACTGCCACATCATTGCTGTCAAATAATATTTCCAAAAAAACCAGTCCTTTGGGAATATGATTGCTAGGTAATTGAACAATATGATGATCAGCAATCTTATTCAAAAGAACATCAGCATGAGGGTTTGCTTTAGAAGTAGAGTCTTGATCAATATGCATTGTTGAAAATTCTTAAACAGTCTCCTGGAACCATTTGATCTCAAGATTATCCTCAAACACCTTCCAATGCTTGACATTATCAGGTATGGAGGGCATGTAATTCACTTATATGTCATACCCGAGCTTAGGTGGTAGAAGAACTTTAAAATTGCTTGTTGAAATAGCCAGAGAATCAGCAATAGTGTTTTATCCCCTTGGAATGAATGATATATTGAAGGCTAGGAAAAAACTGTCAATGAGGTCCCATACTTCATTTCTGTAACTCCTCAATCGAGGGTGCTTGGCCTAATAAACATTTTTGATCTGCTGAATAATCAGCTCAACATATCCAAAGATAGATATCTCTTTGATTCCCATATCCTTTGCAGCTCTTAAGCCCAAAACAAGAGCTTCATACTCTGCCACATTATTGGTATCTTCAAACTCTAATTTGTATAACATATATATAGTTTCCTAATCAGGGGAAACAAAAACTATCCCAACACCAGCACCATCTCTAGAAGAAGCTCCATCAAAGAACATTTTCCACATAGCTATAGTTGGGGGATGTACTTCATGAAAAGAAACTGGCTACTTTCTGATTTGATAAGGAGGCTCAGGGGTGTTGGTGAGATGCAACAAGCTGGATCCCAAATCAATGTCAAGGGAAAAGATGGGGTGATTGGTGGGATTTGCTTCATTGCTTACAATGTAGGCTAGTTGAGCCTCTCTGTACAATCTTATGTGTTCCCCTCCAAATACTAGAATGGTATCATATGTTAGGTCCATTTGTAATGTTCCCCCAATCCTTTTTATCCAATATCTTGACAATGGCATGCCAAACTTTGGAGGAACATCAGCTACCACAATGTCCATGACCACACTCTTCATAGGCAGTTGAGATAAGGTCACGACCAGATCTTTGATAACCCCAAGACATTGTACCCTCCTTGAATCAAAGGAGTACAAATCATGATAGGCTTTTGTGACTTCCAACCCAAGTTCTTCCATGATAGTTTTGGGCATGAGGTTATGAGATGCTCCAGAATCCATCAGACAGTTATGCGACACCTTATCATCAATGTTCAGGGACGTGTAGAAGGGAGGGGATGAATCATCTATATATTCTACCATGGGACCTAGGATGACTGTTGGATTTTTTTCTTGAAGGTTCAAAGAGTATGTGGGATGGCAGGATGGCTCGGGCTGCAAAATATTAGAGAGGGACTTTTTGAAATCTTCATGTTTGACTAGCTCTGAAATGGGCACAAGAATTCTGATTTTTTGAATTTCATGCTCAAAGTTAAAGGAGGAAGGAGGCTTAGGAATTTCCCTCACCTCTAGGATAGGGTCTTTGGCTATCGGCGAGAGATTATGAGCTTTCTTTTCTTTGGCAATGTTTGTTGCAGGCTTAGCAGGCTTTTCTGCTATGAGAGGTTGATCAGGGATGTCAGACTTCCCTTCTTTATTATTTGACCTGAGGTTATATTTGCTAGGATTGTTGTCTTTGTCTTTCTCCCCCCTACTTAGCTCATTTATTTGACTGTTCATGAGGGATTCTTCATATGCAGATTGAGTTAGATGAGGGAAAGGAGAGGTGTCTTCAATACAATGAATTTCAGGGTCTAGCTCTTCTCCTTCCCTTTCCTCATCAACAACAAGGTTGTTCTGAAAAGGAGCCTGGATTTTCTAATGATTTATATCTCTGTCTCTTTGTTCCCTTGGCATAATCTAAGGAACATTGTTGTTAGGCCTCCTAAAGTTTCCTTTGTTATCAATGTTTTGAGGATTTTTGTATGTCTGTTTCCCCTCCATTTTCATTTTTTCCATCTCCGTGGACAGAGTCTTTACCATTTTTTCCAAATCATCCACTCAAGGGTAAGTTGCAAAAGAACCAAAGGTTGAAGCCTTAGATATCTGTCTTGCCTTGTCTCTATTAGATTTTCTCATGAGCCTTTCGACTGCTAACACATTGGATTTTACTTCTAGGGTTGCATCTTGCATGTTATCCAAGGAAGTAGATCTTCTTTCTCTAAGAAGGATAGAAATCATGGTCAAAAGCATTAGTATAGGTGATTTTGGAAGAGGCTTATGAGGGATTTATCTCAACAGCGATCTTATTGTACATTTTATTGAATCTTTTGGAGAAGTCAAGGTCTCTTTCCTTTTTCTTCAAGGATCCAAACTCTGTCATATAATACATGAAATCCTTTTTATCCCCCCACTGTCTCAAGAAGGCATTATATAGAGCCTCAATCCCAACAATATATCAAGGGGTTAGTCCCCTAAACCATTTCCTAACCTCACCATCAAGGCTCTAGACAAAGACTCTCATCCAGACATCTTCATTTTCAATATCCAGGTTGTCTGCATAACTGTAGAAGGAAGCAAGGTTCTCCTCAATAGTTATGTCCTCCTCCCCAGTGAATTTAGGCATATATTTCAAGTAATATCCAGCAAGGAGAGGATTCATTAGCTGAGCTAGAATTAGAGGGGCATGCCTTGCAACCACTATGGCATCCATTCTGTTTACAAGGGGATGAGCTCCTGCCATAGGGATATTAGGTGGAGGAGAATTAGGAGGAGAAAGGGTTCGACCAGGGGAGAGTGGAACTGATCTTGCAGGAGGGAAGGGAAATAGTAGGGGGTTTGAAGAGAAGGCTACTGGGCTAGAGGGAGCAGAGGTTGGTGTGGGTATAGCAGTAACAACAGTAGTAGGAGAAGGAATTGTAAAGCCTGGGGTAGGAAAATATTTTGAATTCCTGGGTCTAGACTGGGCTACAACATCAGGGGAGATAGGAGTAACAAATATCTCTCCTTATAATTGTTATTGGATAAATCCGTAAGTGTGGACACAAACCAATCTCCCTAGATCCACTTGGATCTAGAACAAATCAAGACAGAATAATACTCTTTCCCTAGATTTTGACTATTGAATTAAGTAGGAGGCAAGAACAAGTAACATACCTTATAATTGCTTCCTATGGTCTTTGTTGCTCCAGCTTCGCTCCAATGCTCTTGTGTAGTCCAGACCAAGACAACTCAAACCAATCGAAGTGAAGACAACTCAATATATTCAACAGTTAATCTATGTATATGATCAAGGAATTATACAATAAAGTGAAGATAGCTTTATGGGAAAGAGACATATTACTGTATCATATTGATGGAAAGTAAAGATTACAACCTGAGCCTTGATGTTGCAAACTTCCTTTCGATGAACCTTGGCTCTGACACACACACTTGCTCATTTGCATGAAGAATATCAAAACCCTTATGATGTCTTTGTTGTAGTTTCTTAGCCTGTTGTTTAAGCTTCAATCATTCACACAATCTTTCACCAATTCTCCAATGTCTTGCATAACCTTGTTTGCTTAACCTTTTCCATGAGAATTCCCTCAATTTATAGGAGAGAATGAATTAGTTACTTGGATAAGAATGATCCCAAAATATCAGGGAATCCAGTACTAGGATAACCATTTGAATTCCATCTCATCCTTCTAGAAGATTCCCTTCTAGAAACTTCGAGAATTCATCTTTTTCCTTGCTTTAGAAAGTGTTCACACCCTAGCAGTTACACACAGTGAGAACTTCTCGCACCATGGCTTAAGGCAGACTACGAGAATCATTCATTCTCATAGGCAAATATACTAGAAGCCTGTGAACCTTCCTCAAAAATGTGATTTCTGGAAAGAGATGAAGATAACTTTTCTCAGGAGAAAGTTCTAATGAAGAGAATTATTACACCATCATCAATACATCATCATGATGACCAAAATCATGGGTAACAATAATCCAAGACCAGGAGGAGAAATCTCAACAGGAACACTCCTGAAATTTAAAAAATGGGAAACTCCAACAAGAGGTCTAATAGGAAACTGAGAAGCAGATATTGGAGTCTCTAACAGGGGGCAGTGAGAACTATCAAAAGTACCTGGTTCGGCAGTTGAATCTCCTTCTTTGAGGGCCTTTCCCTTTTTGATAATCTTTTATGGATCAGCTTCAGGTGTTGTCAAGGGCAACTGAGGGGTATACCTCGTATGCCTGCCTCTAGAAGCCACAACTGAAGCAACAAGTTCCCCACAGTGGAGTCATCACCAATGGATTCTCTAGGTGCATAGTAGCAATCTTATAGGGCTCTGATACCTGATGCACCTTCAGAATCAAAAGCTCAATGTCATTCAATCCCAGGGAAAATCTTCAACTTCGTCCCTGGCAACGATGCCAGAAATGTTAGCACTAGAAGTCACTCCTAGATTACGGCAGGAGTAAGCCTGATACCCATCGGTTTTATATGTCAAAAATGATTAAATTGAGGTGGTCGAATGGGTGCAGACCCAGAATAATATTGTTTTAACTTAGAATCCCAGACCAAGTCATGCATGAACAAGTGAGCTCTTAATCTAACTTTCGTCAGTAAGTTTAGTTTAAGATGAGAAGAAGGAAGACTTGTTGAGAATGATGAATGAGACTACTATGGGCATCCGGCCTTCTAGCAGTTCGGAGAAGAAAAACAAGACACTGAAATATGTCTAACTGGCACAGTTACAACGGCACATTGACAACTCGATTGGATATTCCAATTCTGAGCATCGTAATGCTACTGTAACAGCTTGATTGGATCCTCCAATTCCAAGATATTCAGTGTAAGAGGGAAACGTAACATAGGAAACTGATTAAAAATGGTGCAAATATTGCAGTGATCAACCATACATCATCCTACAACATCACAACCCTTGACTGGATCTTCCAATTTCAAGTGTCTTAATACAGAGTTTACAGAGAGATGGAAGGAAGTTGACTTTCATTAAACAGGAAATCTCAGAAGCCAATACATGACCAGGAAAATCAGTGTTTCATCAAAACTTTACAATTGGTAGCCTAGTTCAACCATCGACCCTTACAAAAATAGAAAAAATGCCTACATATACTTAGAATTGACTCAAGCACTGAAGGAATGATCATATCATGAGTTCAATGCTTCGCATAGGTGAGTTTCTCTGTCAGGTTGCGCATGCAGACGTTGAACAGACTGCCCATGCAGTCATTTGTCTGACACAATCTTTGTCAGGTTAGACTGACAATCATATTCTATGCTCTATCCATTTCTGACCTTCTATTTATGGAAGGAGGCAATGTCTCACCCACCTCCCATATTTTCATTAACTGTTCTCTTGGGATCGGGTAAGTCCTAGTCAACTCTACACCTACAGGACGTGGTGGCCTCCCTTTGGTTGTTGCTGCTTCGTTGGACTGTTGCGAGGGGACCCAGTCAGTGAACGTGGATGATACTCTTAGCGAGGACGATGACGCCAACATTTTGAAGGTAAGACGAGGGGCGCCCATGTGGTCAGGCAAGACATGGAAAGTGCAGGCGGCGAAAGGTATGTGCACTGCACTGGAACAAGTCAGAGGTGATGTGGCATGGGGTGATGATGTGGGGGAAGATGTGAGGTTGCAGTAGCATACGGGATGGGGCCATTTTCCATGGAGGGAGTGGATATATGACAAGAGATCATAGGTGGGAGCGATAAGGGGCTATGGACTAGTGGTGAGTGGAGGACAGGTGTACGTAACGATATGGAGAGTGGGAGTGGAGGATGTGATGGATGGGGGTGAGAGACGGAGTGGGAAATAGGTGTTAGAAAGAGGCGGGAGTGGTAAGAGGAGGAGGTAAGTGGTAAGAGGTTTTAGGTGGAGGGGGCTCGACATCACATGGAAGCGACACATTAGCAGGGAGGTCGCATCCGAAACCACCCATATCGGACCCCCCCCCTATTAAAGGTAGAACGGCGGGGGGGGTCTGGAATGGAACCTCGACCGTAGATCTAGGTGCGCAGGTCTTGGACGCCCAGATATACTTGTTTCTATATCGTACCCCCCCTCCTCCTCATTAAAGGAAGAAAAGCGAGGGGGGTCTGGAATTTATCCTGCGTCGTATATCTGAATGCACAGATCTCAGCCGCTCAGATCTACGCACTTCTTAAAACAACGCACTTGTCCACAAATACTTAGGATAAGTGGGTTTTTCAACCCACTTCTTGTCATTATTTTTCGCCAAATGGGGAGCGCTTCTTAGGAGAACACCCCCCATACATATTTATGTGATAACACAATGTATGTGTATTGTCTCTTCATAAGGGTACCAGCTCCAGGCTAATAGAGTAAGAGGTGTGACTACACAGACAACATCAATTAAATAACCATACATAAAGAAACATAGGCAGTATCCTAGGGGTGCTTCTTGGATTTTTTAACCTCTTGGTTGATGTTGGCAGAGATGATATGATCCCAATTAAATACTTCTGCTTTGATAACTTAATGAATAAGGGGAACCCAACTCAATTTAAATTTAGAAGATTCATTTTCACCATAAAGGAGATAGAGCATTATGTCTATCAACTTGGAGGGTTTCTTCAGCCTTGGAACAGGGTATATCTTATCTCCAATAATTTTGAATGAATTTGGATCAAGCCACCAATCCATGATTAAATCAATCATTTGTATTTCTTCCCCTTCAACTTATTTCTGAATAAATATCTTAATAATTTTGTCATGTAAACAAATTGTAGGCACACCTAGTTTATACATGTTTGAAATGTCATTTGTTCTAAAAGTCCCAACAATTTGATGAGATCAATTGACAAAAATACAAGTGGAGACATCAGTGTGAGAAATAATCCATCATACCATATCATAGTAGGGAAGAACTACTTGTCAGGTAGATATATTATGAAGACCGAACTTCTTGATGTCGACCAGGTTATAAGAATCAAACTCATATTCCTCTAAAAAGTCACCATCCTCTATGAAATTATATATCTCGCTCCACTCCAAGCTATTAGTTTCTTCTATCTTGAAAGAAGTGTCCAAGAAAAATGTTGAATTGGGATTTTTCTCGATCTCTTCTTCTTCATCCTATGGTTGCTTTGCCTTCCCTTTCCTAGTCATGTTATGCTGATATTACTTTAAAATAGACAACTCAAGGTAAGATTTTTCAAAAACAATTAATAGACTTTGTTAAATTAATTTCATCGACAGTGTAAGCAACAAAACTAACTAGAATAAGAAAACCGTGAAGAATTTTGTGCTTTTAGACTCCTGAACTAATGCAATCAAGGTTAACGATCAAACCCAAAAGGAATTGTGTAACACTCCATATCTTTGCCTTAGGCAATTAGAACATTGTTGTTTACTCATCCTAGTAATTCAATGCTTAGCATTTCTTTGGGCTTAGTTTGATTGAGATAAATTTTTGATATGTCTACATCGGAACCTATTTATGTGTTGCATGATATTAATTTTATAGTATATGCTCATGATGATGATAGCTCTTTGATTTGTTTTAACATGCAAATTAAAATGTGGAATTTGACACATACATACCAGTTTCGGTTGTGTTGTGAATGCATAATAGATGCAAGACATGATAAAAATAAACATGCATTTCTTAATTGAACGTCGATATAGATATGGATCCTTATATGAAATTATGATATATATGCATGGATATGAGTTATTGGTGAGCTAACCTACAAGCTGATGAGCTATGTGATGGAAAAATTACTATAGTGATAAGGTAACTCGGATGTTGTAGACATCAAGAAGATAGTGTATTCTATAAGTTGTACTTATTATTTAATTTATGATTCGAAATATTGCTATGATATGTGGTAAGTGTGGTTTTGACAGAATGCACAGCATGTTGAGAGGTCGGACAATTATTGAAAGATATATTTCATGTGATAGTATTCTTAGAGAATATGTGTTTTGTTGTTCTTGGATTCATAGGCACAGAGGGACAAAAAACCGAAAGGTTTCTTGGAGCTAGGAAGCTATCTAGGCTCCTAGTTGGTTGGGAGCATAATATTGTTATTTCACTCAGGCAAGCAAAAAAATAATGCTTGGAAGAATGTTCTTATTACTATCAAGACTACATCTGATCCAAAAAGGATCTAGAGAAGGCTAAGAACAACTCAGAACTCGCAAAGGCAACTCAAGACACTCAGAATGGCCTCAGCAAACAGAGAAAGGGAAAAAATACAAACTTCTCAAAACTCATTGAAAATGGAAATATTGTGAAGAGTGTGTCGCAATATTTCTAACGACACAAACGGTTCATCAAACGGACTTACGTATTGAAAGATATCCGCGGTCAAAGTTTGGTCAACCTAGCCCAGCCAACAGGGGATGAATCAGCATCTGTATGAATGACGTCAACATCCATACAGCACATGTGGCAAGAGCAGAAGGTGACATGTGTCATGTTGACATAAGCATGGTGACATGGAAACACCATAGGTTGCCACATGTCACCCAGTTTTGGCACTTTCAGATCGATATGTGGACCAATAGGATCGTGCCACATGGTAGTCTATATAGTGGTGTGGCATGATGACGTGGCATAGTGGCATGGCATGATGATGTGGCAAAGTGATGTGGTGTGATAACGTGGTACTGACATGGCAGAGGACGATGTGATAAAATGGGAGGCTGCCACATGGCCCAATCAAGGGTTGGCACGTAGGAGGAAGCAAAAGCACAAGGACAGCCCGTGTATGTGACACATCACCCCTATCTCAGCAGGTTCTACTTGACCTCTCTGTCTAAGGATCGTTCTTAATCTCCCCTTTGAATCTGATTGACTCTTTGATTCACCGTAGGAATCTTCAACACCCAAGTGTTTATCCATGGGTCCTTCTTAGGAGTTACACCTATGCGAACTGTCACTCAACGCAAACTCTTACCCACTTGGCCAACTGATATGACCGCAACCTTCACCCAAAAAGGTATTTCGGGTTTCGCAACTTCGTGATCCCTGATGTGAGCCCCTCTGACTACTTCAATCTCTGAAACCCCGAAACGGGTTAACGATTCCTCATTTGTCTTCTCCTGATGTGACCCTCAACTGCGATTTGGGGCCCAACGTTTGGGCGCCTCGGGATTTCACGTATCGGCAATTTGAAATGCAACAACTCCCCTCGCCCGATGGCTGAAATCACCATGAATTCTCACCGCAAATAAACTATTCTAAGTTTCCCATGATTTGATGGTCCTGATTCTATCGGAACTTCGCAAATTGAGACTTCACGACTCTCGACTCCGAGTCACAAACTTCTCCACGCCCTAAATTCTGAAACGATGAAATTCAAGCATGATATCAACGGCTCTCATTGATCCAAATCCAACGGCCAGTACTCCTCCTAAGCTTACAAGTTCTGAAAGACACTCAGCCTTAACCCTTCCACTGATCTACTAGATCCAATAGTCCATGGAACTTCGATGATTCTTCGTCTGATAATTTTAACCGTCTGTTCAAACTTCTCCAAGACTCCTGCTCAAATACTTGGTGTCTTTCCCCTGAACTTAACTTCTACGAGGTGACTTCAAACCTCTTCCATCCTTTGAACTTCTTCCAAATCTCTATCCTTCCTGAGATTTGTTCTTCAGCAAACTCAAGGCTTCAAAAGGATTCTTACACACACTCCTTGTGGCACTCCCAATAACCTCTGGTTGTTTAAACCTCCAACTCTGTGCACTTCCTTGTAACAACATTTCTTCAACCTTTCTCCTTGGTTGATAAAGTCTAATATTTCAACCACCTGTACACACCTTGCACGGATCTATGCTTTACCTGCACTTATGTTGGTATGAGAATGACAATATCCCTCCTGAACTTTTCTGAGATGAAACTCAGAACTTGTCAACGCACCCCTTGCAGACTTTCACTGCACTCCTTGCAGGAATTCTCAGGACGAAAAACAATTGAAACTCATACTCTTCCTCGCATAGACTTCATATATTCAACATGAAATCACGAGCATACACACACATAGAATTGAAACAAATGCATAACAGAGAATATAAGCAAACCGTAAACATACCATTCAAATAGATGTAAACAGCAACCACCACAACACCATGAATTGGATAAAATCTTTCTTTATATTAATCCAAGTGCATATGTACATGGGTTCTATAGCAATAACTATTTTCTTATACAATATTCCACAACCTTTGTTCTTCTCTGTTCTCTCTTTCTCTACAACTTACAATGAGAATTATCTTCTTGTTACAATACAATACATGCGAGGGAGATTTCTAGATTTTTCCCTCCTACGCTTTAAGCTATCTAATCTGGAATTAAAATCTCTAACTACTTTACATTTATTACAATAAATTTCTATAGCCGGAAGATGAGAGTTATGCTCAAGATCTTCATTACAATCCCCCAAGCATTTAAGAACAATTACATCTTTTCAGATTTTACATTAATGGGCTCTCTTTAAAATTTCAAAATATCTTCAAAATGTGCATTGGTGCATTTCCAATTGTCCTCCGCTTTTGCGCTTGCTTTGTTGGTTGGCTTACGATGCTCCTGCATCATACTCCTCTGGATGGAAAATTCATGAGCTCCTGCACCGTCTGTCCATGTTTCTGGATATTTTCTTCGCTTTCCCAACTGGCATCCTCAATCGGTTATCCTTTCCACTTGATAAGATACTCAAGATATGTCTTCCTCTGGGTCTTCTTGCCAACTCTTTGATCAATGATCTTTTCCATCTACGGCCTTTTAGCTATAGGCATCTGTTTGACCCACTGGACTTCTTTTTTATCCTTTGATCCCTCAGTTTCATCTACTCTGTAAGGATACATATCTGCTACATTGAATATGGGTGATATTCCTACCCCATCTGGCAATTCTATTTCATAAGCATTGGCCTCAAATTTTCTCAAAATTCCACATGGCCCTATCTTTTTCATCTTCATCTTATTATATGTTCCCCTTGGGAACCTTTATTTTCTCAGATGTGCTAAGACCAAATCTCCCACTTCGAATTGAAGTTCTCTTTTGTGTTGATATTCTCTACGCTTGTATTCCTGGTTGGAATTCTTCAATCGCTCTTTGATTTTATTGTGGAGCTCTTGCATCTCTGCTGCAAAATCCTCTGCTCCAGCACTTCTAAATACAATCTGCTCTAAGTCTCTCAACTCAGATACTCCTCTCGATTTCATTCCATACATTATCTAGAATGGGATCTGTCTTGTGCATCATTTAGGTGAGTCATTATATGCAAACTTCACTTGCGGCAGAATCTAGTCCCACTGACTATGATGTTCAACTACTAAACTCCTTAACAAATCTCCCAAGCTTCGGTTTACTACCTCAATTTTCCCATCTATCTGAGGGAAATATGTTGAGCTAAAAGATAAACATGTACCTAGATTCTTCCATTATGTCCTCCAGAAATGACCAAAAAATTTGGTATCTCGATCTGAAACAATATTCTTGGGTAAGTCGTGAAGTCTAACAACTTCTTTGAAAAACAGGTTTGCAATGTGTTTTGCATAATTTGTTTTCTGACATGGAATAAAATGTGCCATTTTAGATAATCTCTTAAATACCACGAATATGGAATCATAACCCCTCTATGTCCTTGGTAGTCCTAACACAAAATCCATGCTTATCGCATCCCACGACCTCTCTGGTACTGGCAATGGTTGATACAATCCTGTATTCTATATTTTCCTCTTTGTGTGCTAGAAAATTCTACATTTGTTGACAATCTTCTTGACATCTATCCTCATCCTTGGCCAATAATATAAGTTGTTCAGTTATGCAAAGGTTTTGTCATGGCCAAAATGTCCATCCAATCCCCCACTATGTTTTTCCTTCAGAAGATTCTCTCTCATAGAACTCTTTGGGATACACAACTAATTTCCCTTGAATAATAATCCATCCTGAATTAAATATTCAATCCATTGGCTTCTATATCTCAGAACAAGATTCTCACATGCTTCATAAGCATCCTTGAAATCTGAATCATCCATGTATATATCCTTAAGGTTATCAAAACCTAAGGTATTCACACAAAACTCCTGCAGAATCAAACATTTTTTGCTCAATGCATCAGCAACCTTGTTAGCAGTTCTAGAAATGTGATTTATAACAAAAGTAAAGTTCTGCGTAAACTCAACCCATTTCGCATGTTTATGATTCAATTTCTCCTTTTGAGTTATGAATTGTAAAGCATGGTTGTCTCTATACAAGACAAACTCCTTCGGAACCAAGTAATGTCTCCATTTTTTCAACGGTTGTATGATTGCATAAAACTCTTTATCATACGTTGAATATTTCATCTTTGCATCATTCAGCTTCTCACTGAAGTATGCAATCGATCTATTGTCTTGACTTAAGACTGCTCCAATCATGAATCCACTTGCGTCACATCTGAGTTGGAATGTTTTACTAAAATCTGGTAAAACTAGAACTGGTTGTCCAGTTATCTTCTCTTTCAACAACTTGAAACTTTTCTCTGCTTCCTCTGTGCAATGAAATATTTATGTCTTTTCCTTATTGTGTCCATCATTGGCACACAAATCCCACTAAAATTTCTGATGAACTTCCTATAAAAACTGGCTAATCCATGGAAGCTTCTGACTTCAAAGATATTCCTTGGCGACGGCCAATCCCTGGTTTCTTTTACTTTCTCAAGATCCATCTTCAACTCATTCAAAGAGATTACAAAACCCAAATAAATGAGTTCTTTCTTCATGAAAGATGACTCCTTCAAATTTATTAGGAAATTCTCTTCCTGCAACCTTCTCATCACTAGATTTAAGTGTCTCAAGTGTTCCTCTTTAGTCTTACTAAAGATCAGCACATCGTCAAGTTACACAATTACAAACTTTCCAATGAAATCTTTCAAGACTTTGTTCATTAATCTCATGAAATTACTTGGTGCATTTGTCATACCAAACGGAATGACAAACCATTCATACATCCCTTCATTCGTCTTGAATGTTGTCTTCCATTCATCACCTTCCCTCATTCTAATCTGACGATATCCGCTTTTCAAATCAATTTTTGAAACAAAACTTTTCCCCACTCAAACAATTCATCAAGTCATCCATCCTGGGTAAAGGAAATCTATACTTGATGGTGATTTTGTTTATTGCCCTTGAGTCTGTACACATTCTCCATCCACCATATTTTTTTGGACTTAACACTGTTGGCACAACGCATGGACTCAAGCTTTCTCTAACCAACCCTTTGTCCATCAAATCCTGGACTTGCTTCTTAACATCTTCATTCTCCTACGACGTCAATCTGTACGCTGCTTTGTTTGGTAAACTCGCTCATAGTATAAGGTCAATGCGATGGCTTATACTTCTAATGGGCGGCAATGAATAAGGTAAATCGTCCGCCACGATATCAGCGAAATTCTCCAGCAGTTCCTAAATTTCCTCTGGTAGATCATCTATTGAAGTATTGTTCAAGACGACTCTAGGTTTTCTTACCATAGCAAACTGCATGTCTTGATCCTTCTTGACTTCGTCCAAAAGTTCCTTCCCACTCATGAGAAGTATAGTGTTGCTTGTTTCTTCTTTCACCTTTTTGTCTTCAATATGCAGCAACATATGCGTTCTACCATTCTTCTCCAAGGTGTATGTGTTCTTTCTTCCGTCATGAACAACATTTTTGTCATACTTCCACAGTCTCTCCAACAAAAGATGACAGACATCCATGGGAATGACATCACATAAGATCTCATCTCTATATCCCCCTATTTTAAATTCAACTAAACATTGTTTAATCACTGTTACCTGATGTCCTTTTTGCAACCACGAAACCTTGTATGGGCTTGGATGTGCAACTGTCTCCAATTCCAGTTTCTCCACCATTTCTGTGGATACTAGATTATATGTGCTTCCATTGTCCACTATTACCTTGCATACCCTATCCTTGGTCTTGCAAGCAGTTCTAAACAAATTGTTTCTCTGGACTGAATTCTCCATCTCTTTCTCTGGCTTCAAGAGAATTTTACGCATCATTAAGGATATTTTGCCTCAACATTTCACCTTTTCACTTCTGAAATGTGAGCTTCTCCTCCATCCATTTTTCTGTTGGGACATTCAAAATATTTGTGTCCGATCTTTCAATAGACAAAACACTTTATTTCACCTCCTCTGCCTCTTCCTCTTCCTCTTCCTCTTTCTCGTGGAAAAGTATTCTTATCGGCATATTGTCTTCTCTATGAACTTTCTCCTCTTTCAGGGTGATTGTGAGGTTTCTTTTATTCATCCTTGGGATTTTGTACTCTGTCTTGGGAAATTTCTTTGCATCTTCTCAAACTTCTACCTCTACCCCTTTGACCTTGCTTTCGGGCCAATTTATCTTCTGCCTTTAAATCCATTTGATAAGCATCTTACACATTCCTGATTTTCATCATGCTCATCTCATATTGAATGTCATATCTCAGACCATTCATGTATTTGGTGACTTTTTCATCATCACTTTCATGATGACTGGCTCTAATGTTTATCCTATAGAACTCTTCAATGTATTCATTCACTGTCATCCCTTTCTGTCTCAAATTCTGCATTCTCTGAAACAGATTGATTTGGTAATCTCTGGGTATAAACTTGGCTTTCATATTTGCGACCATCCTATGCCAGCTTTTGATTCTTTGCTTTCCCTTGCAATGCATGTCAGCCTGCAGTTCATCCCACCACGGTGTTGCGTACCCTTTCAGTCTAGTGACAACATGTTTAAATTTCTTATCTTCCTCGACATCCTCATAGTCGAAGTATTTATCTAGATCTCTAAACCAATCTAGCATCTCCTCAACATCTAAGTTTCCTTTGTACATCGGAATATCCATTTTTTCTCTGGCACCTATTCTTGAAACGACTCTGAATAGATGTTCTTCTGCAGCATCTTTGGTTACAACTTCTTCTTCAGCTCCAGCCTCATTTTCACTTTCGGCTTCACTGACATCTCCAGCACCAACTATTCGTCTGTGTGTTATCTCCATAGCATCTAGTTGAGCATAGATTTCTCTCATTTCCCTTTCCACAGTTGGATTGGGCATAGGTATATCTAGATGTCTCATGGGTGCCATTGTTCAAATTTGTTCCATGTAGAATTTAATAACAACTTGCCTTATGTACTCTCTCATGCTTACAGAAAACAATGATTTTAATCTTTGATACCACCTGATGCAACACCCCTACCTCAGCAGGTTCTTCTTGACCTCTTGGTCTAAGGATCGTTCTTAATCTCCCCTTTGAGTCAGATTGACTCTTTGATTCCCCACAGGAATCTTCAACACCCAAGTGTTTATCCACAGGTCCTTCTTAGGAGTTACGCCTATGTGAACTCGCACTAGACTTGAACTCTTACCCACTTGGCCAACTGATATGACCGCAACCTTCACTCGAAAAGGTATTTCAGGTTTCATGATTTCGCGATCCCTGATGTGATCCCCTCTGACTCCTTCAATCTCTGAAACCCCAAAATGGGTTAACGGTTCCTCCTTTGACTTCTCCTGATGTGACCCTCAACTGCAATCTAGGGCCCAATGTTTCGGCGCCTCGAGATTTCACGTATTGGTGATTTGAAATGCAACAACTCCCCTCGCCCGATGGTTGAAATCGCAATGACTTCTCGCCACAAATCAATGGTTCTTAGTTCCCCGCAATCTAACGGTCCTAATTCTATCGAGACTTCGTGAATCGAGACTTCGCGACTCTCGACTCCGAGTCACAAACTTCTCCACACCCCGAATTTTGAAACGACAAAATTCAAGCATGAGATCAACAGCTCTCGTTGATCCAAATACAACGGCCACTACTCCTCCTGATTTTACGAGTGTTGAAAGACACTCATCCTTAACCCTTCCGCTGACCTACTAGATCCAACGGTCCACAGAACTTCGATGATTCTCCCTCTAATAATTTCAACCATCTATTCAGACTTCTCCAAGACTCATGTTCAAATACTTGGTGTCTTTCCCTTGAACTTAACTTCTATGAGGTTACTTCAAACCTCTTTCGTCCTTCGAACTTCTTTCAAATATATATCCTTCCTGAGCTTTGTTCTTCGGCAAACTCAAGGTTTCAAAAGGATTCTTGCACGCACTCCTTGTGGCACTCTCAATAACCTTTGGTTGTTTAAACCTCCAAATATGTGCACTTCCTTGTAACAACAGTTCTTCAACCTTTCTCCTTGGTTGATAAAGTCTAAGACTTCAACCACCTGTACACACCTTGCATGGCTCTATGCTTTACTTGCACTTATGTTGGTATGAGAATGACAATATCCCTCCTGAACTTTTCTGAGATGAAACTCAGAACTTGTCAACGCACCCCTTGCAGAATTTCACTGCACTCCTTGCAGGAATTCTCAGGACGAGAAACAATTGAAACTCATACTCTTCCTCTCACAGACTTCATACATTCAACATGAAATCACGAGCATACACACACATAGCATTGAAACAAATGCATAACAGAGAATATAAGAAAACCGTAAGCATACCATTCAAATAGATGTAAACAACAACCACCACAACACCATGAATTGGATCAAAGCTTTATTTATATTAATCCAAGTTCTTATGTACATGGGTTCTATAGCAATAGTTATCTGCTTATACAATATTCTACAACCTCTTTTCTTCTATGTTCTCTCTTGCTCTACAACTTACAATGAGAATTATCTTCTTGTTACAATACGATACATGTGAGGGAGATTTCTAGAGTTTTCCCTCCTACGCTTTAAGCTATCTAATCTGGAATTAAAATCTCTAACTACTTTACATTTATTACAATAAATGTCTATAGTCGGCATATGATATCTATGCTCAAGATCTACATTACAATACACCAAACATTTAAGAACAATTACATCTTTTCATATTTTACATTAATGGGCTCTCTTTTGAATTTCAAAATATCTTCAAAATGTGTGTTCATGCATTTCCAATTGTCCTCCGCTTTTGCACTTGCTTTGTTGGCTGGCTTACGATGCTCTTGCATCAGTATGATTTTTGAAAAAAATTATGGATTGGCGGGTCCTCCAAATCTGGAAGACCACGCCAAATCCGGTCACCATCAAAATTGATATATATATATATATATATATATATATATATATATATATATTCAACTATATATCCAAAAGGGGAAGGCCTGCGGGTTTGACCCCGGGACCTCCTCCCCACTCTACGCCTTAACTTTCACGCCCAAACCAATGGACCAACGACTCGTGCTTTGTATTGAGTGTCGATTAAATTACTTAAGTGTTGAGTCCATCGAGCCCTGGGAGGAGGTGCGTGTGTGGTATGGCCTTAGGCATGCATTTCAATGCAGCACAGTCATTAATTATAGTTTTCAAAGGGCACGAAAACTGAGACAAATTTCTTCTTAGGCCTGGGAGTGCCAAATTCGTATCAAGGCATGGAGACAACCATTTTTGGGTAATTCGATGCCACAAATTTAGTGGTGTTGTCTTTTTTCTAATATGAGCATTATTTATGCATCTTGATTTCAAAATGAGGTATACTTATGTATTTTTTCAAATTATTTCGTTGAGTTAATGAAAAATCCTACCCATTTGAGAGCAGGACCTGGAGATGTAGTCCACCAGGGATGAACTCCATTATCAAATTTTTTTGTTTAGATTTGATGCTTATGTCTCATCATTATTAAGTTTTTCCTTGTTTAATGGTGCACTTTAATTTATGCTCATTTAATGAAATTATTTATAAGTCACTCAATGAAAAGATCTTGGATCATGTTGGTATCAGAGCAGTCATCTTTGACTTGATTTGTTGACTGTGAATGCTTACTAGGGCCAAGCATAAGCAGGGTGAAGGAACTCTTAAAAATTTCAATCCTAAAGTTGGTCATGCATCGCGAAGGAATAAAATGAAAAAATAAGACAAGCATGATGAGCAAGAGAAAAACTTTCATATGGTGTTTTATCGCATGTCAGAAATGGTCGAACGAATGTATGGAGATTACGAGAAGAGGATGAAGAAGAAAGGGAAGAAAAAGGAAGCACATGTTGATGATGATGCTTCGTTAAACCAAGGGGATGGAGGAGATCCTCCTGAGCCTCCATATTCACCTTCAAGTTCTAGTTCTTCTTCCTATGAGCATTCTCATCATTCTCATCATTCTAGCCATAAAGATTCTTTTAAGAAACCATTACTAAAGCTTGATGTAAAAAAAAAAAATTACCTAGATAATTGGATTTGACATGTTGAAGTATATTGTCTTGTTCAACATATTGATAAAGAGGAAGTTAAAGTGAAATTGGCTTCTGTTTGGTTGGAAGGCACCGCTCTCGTATGGTGGGAGAGCAAGCTTCAGGACAGAAGTAAGTGTGGTAATCTTCTTTCCTCATGGTCATAATTTAAATTAGCGATAAGGAAGCAATTTTATCCATTAGGGTATTTACATAAAGAAATGATGGAATGGAAAACTTTAAGGAAAAGTAAAGGTAAAAATGTACAAAGTTTCACAGAATAATTTAGGAAGAAATCTCTTGCATTAAACATTCCTTTGGATTCTTATGAAACTTTAATGAAGTATATTGGTGCACTTCACAGTTATATTTGTCATACTTTTCTCTTGTTTAACCCCACTAGTCTTGACGAAGTTTGTGTGCAAGCTACTCACCTTGAGAACAGGGGAAATAATGTTCAAGAAGATCCCACAAAGAAACCTTACAATCTCCCACATAAATCTTTCAAGAAGTTTAAAGGAAGGATAAAAAGACCGACACAGTGATGAGAGAAAGAGGAAAGCCATCTTGCACTCATTGCAAGAAAAGCGGTCACGATGATGAACATTGTTGGAAACTGCATCCAGAGAAGAGACCAAAACAGTTCAGTGGAAAGGGGAAGACAAAAATCATTGCTACAATGCAACAAGATCTTGGTTCTAATTTAGGGGATGAAGGAAAGATCACAACAATTCGAGTACAAGGTAAATATTCCCTTCATGCTATTTCAAGTTCCAATAATGAATCTTGTGATGATGAATGAAAGAGGAATGAATTATTTCACATAAGAGTTGTATCTAAACACAATAAGATAGATACATTATTTGTTTTGGGTTCCAAAGTAAACTTAATATATGAATCACTTGTCAAGAATATGGGTCTTGAAACAAAACCACATCTAAAGCCTTATCCTCTTGGTTAGGTATGTGATAAAGAAAAACTTAATGTCACCAAACAATGTAGGTTCATATTTTCTATTGCTTCAAAGTTGATTGATGAAGTGGATTTGGATGTTGTACCACTTGATATATGTGGCATAGTATTGGGAAGTCCTTATCTTTATGAAAAAAAAGAATTATTCTTTTGTCATGAGAACAAATACCACCTTACTAAGGGGGGAGTGGAATATATTGTTAGAGCTCATAGCATGAGGGTAAATACAACACTTGTTAGTGCAGGGAAAATGAAAAGACTCATAAACACTAATAAGATATATGTACTCATGGTCGTAAGAGAGAAAGATGTCAGAACATCCAACGCTTTCCAAGGATGTGATCCTTCTCATAAAAAGGAATTAATTGATATTGTTTCTAAGTATGATGATATTTTTCAGGAACCAGATGGATTACCTCCTAAGAGGGAAATCCAACATGAGATACATCTTCAAAAGGATTCTCCTCTCCCTAATGTGGGCATGTACAAGATGTCATTTGTGGAGATGACAGAGATCAAGAAGGAGGTATAGAGCTTATTGGATAAAGGGTTCATCAGGACCAATTCATCTCATTGTGGTTCTCTGATCGTGACGGTGCCAAAGAAAGATGGCACATGGTGAATGTGTGTCGATTATCGGGACTTAAATAAAATCACGGTGAAAAATCGATACCCTCTTCCTTGTATAGATGATTTACTTGATCAGTTGAAGAATGTTGTTTATTTCATTAAGTTGGATTTGTGTAGTGGATACCATCAAATCAGGGTCGCAGAACAGGATGCATGGAAAACTGCCTTTAAAACCAAGCAGGGATTGTTTGAGTGGTTAGTTATGTCATTTGGGTTTTGTAATGCTCCGACAACTTTCATGCGTGTGATGAATGATGTATTCAGGCCTTTCCTAGATGACTTTGTGAATGTGTATTTGGACGACATTCTTATTTTTAGCGGGACTTGGGATGAACATGTGATGCATGTAAAGCAAGTATTGGATTATTTTCAAAGGGAAAATTTGTATGTAAAATTGTCTAAATGTGAATTTGGCAAGACTGCACTTGTATACTTAGGTCATATTGTAGGAAGAGGACAATTAAAAATTGACCCTTCCAAAATTGATGTAATTGTAAATTGGCCTAAGCCAAAAAGTGTAACTGAGGTCCGAAGCTTCTTAGGTGCAGTCCAGTATTGGAGGAGGTTCATTTCAAACTTCTCCTTTATAGCAGCTCCTTTGCATGCCTTAACTAGTGTGAAGAGCACTTTTCAATGGGAAGGAAAGCAATAAAAATATTTTGACACTTTGAAGGATAATATCAGTACCACATCAGTATTAGCACTGTCAAATCTTCAACATCATTTTGAGATCGAGACAGATGTCAGCGGATATGCCATGGGTGCAGTACTGATGCAATATTGTAAGCCTCTCTGTTACCACTATGAAACTTTTAACCAAGTTGTTGTTAACTATCCTACATATGATAAAGAGTTGTATGCATTAGTCCAAAGTGTAAAGAAATGGAAGCACTACTTGTTAGGGAAGGAAACAATCATACATACAAATCACCAACCCTTACAGTATCTCCAAGCATAGACCAAACTGCAACAATATCGACACTATAGATGGATGGGATTTCTACAACAATTTCATTTGGTAATCAAGTACAAAAAGGGTACAAGTAACAAAGTAGTCGATATGCTTTCTAGACCTCCTATTGTTTCTTATATTATTTTTAAGACTACTTCTTTATCTCATGATAGCTATGTAGAACAATATTCCATCGATAAAAAAAATTAAAGAAGTATATGAGAAGCTAACCCACATAGAGAACTATTGTCTACAGGGAAAACTACTCTTCCATCTTTGAAAGCTATGTATTCCTACAAGTGAATGAGTCCATGTAATACGAGAAGCTCACACTTCTCTTGTGTCTAGGAATTTTGGGGTAGGAAAAACTGTGGCTCATTTATAGAGGTTCTGTTACTGGCCTTAACTGAAAGCAATTGTAACTAAATATGTAAAGGGGTGTGTGATGTGTTTTACTTGTAAGCCCACTAATAGAAAATTGGGGCTATACTCACCACTTCCTGTTCCATCCCATACATGGGAAAGTATCTCCATGGATTTTGTAGGGGGTTTACCAATGACCAAAGGGGGTCATGACTGTTTGTATGTCGTAGTGGATAGGTTCAGCAAGATGTGTATCTTGATGCCATGTAAAAAGCAAATCATTATTGAGCAGAATGTTAATCTCTTCTTTCAGTATGTTTAGGTTCACTTTGGGTTACCCGCATCCATTGTCTCGGATCGAGATACTCAATTCCTTGGGGACTTTTGAACTAGATTGTGGAGAATGATGGACACCAAATTGAAGAGGAGCATTGCTTTCCATCCACAGACCGATGGATAGACAGAGGTGGTAAACAGAATAATGGTACTTTTGCTTCGAGGATACTGCAGCAAGAATCCTAAGTTATGGGATGAACAGATACCATATGTATAGCATGCTTACAATCGAGCTTTACATTCCTCCACTCAAAGTTCATGTAATATCCCAATTCTAAGCCTCGGTTGTAATTATGAATGTAACATGTTTTGTAGGCTAGTGAGCCAAGTAATTATAAGTTGGTAGGCTTATGTGTTTATTAGGCTGGAGAGCCTAGCTGTTAAAGGCTAGGAGCAAGTTTTGTAAATGTAAATATTCATATTATTATTATAAAAACATCAACTACATGCAGACCATCCACGAATAAATATTTATGGGGGACTAATCCCCACTGGGTAGGGAAAGGGATGAGGATGTAAGTCTAGGAAAGAAGGGCTAAGATTAAGAGACTAATAGAATAATATATTATTATTCTAAAATCTGTAAAAGAGGATATTAATTTATCCTAAGTTAATTTAGGGAAATGAATGAGCTCCAAGTGGGGGGGAACATGCTCTTGGAGAGCCAAGTGTCATCCAAAAGGTATGCAAATTTATGGAGGGGCATTCTCACCACTCCGGGGGATTCTGATGATTCTCACGAGAGGAACCATTCAGACCAGGTTGGCCATCCATTACCCCGATTGACCAGCGCACCCATCAAGCACACAGTAACCCTGGAACAACATTGTGGAATTCCTGAAACACACCAAACCTCAGCAAAAACCTTGAATTAATACCCTCATTATACCTGTACCTACGGGTTGTCGGCGTATTGTCCTGTCAATATCGTTTCCCCACGTCCAGTTTTTTTTGTTTCCATCACCATGCCCATGTGTTAAGGAGAGAGAGTCAAGAAGTAGGTTTTCAGGAATGTGTGCAACTCTCTCCAGGTGAGAGAGTGTGTTGAGGAAGTGATCTCTCCTGGAGGAAGTCCAATAGCAGCTACAGAGCTCTGAGAATTCCTGATCCAGCCTGTTGTTGAATCCTTGGAAAGGGAGGTGTAGCAGCTGATGGACTGTGTAACAATGAAGGTGTACACTCCTAGGGTGGAACAGGCATGTGGGGAATGAGAGTCTGTGAGTTGTGGGCATAAGTGGCTCCTTGGAGGAAATCCTTCATGTTGTACTATGCAACTTCTTGTTGTCCCTGCCTAGCTTAGGAATCCCTTTCCTGAACGAGTTTAGTCCCAGCTCGGGGGTGACCCACTGCTGAGAGTGATGAGTAGTGTGGTCTAAGGCTAGGAGGTTCGTGGAAGGTCTACACGCAGTTGGTATACTTCAATTAAAATACACGTACCATTTCCAAGTTTGGTTACATGTTGTGTATTTATATATGTTGTTATATTTATGGGTTTTGTCTGTGATTACTTCATGTATGCTTTTACTGTTATTTCTACATTATGATGTGTGATAGCAGAACATAAATCATTTGTTAAATATTGGTATGTGTAATTGTCACTTCTGCAATAATATGTGTATGAACATAATGTTTATGTCTGGTAAAAATTGAATTAGGTATATATATGTATGTATGTATGTATGTATGTATGCTCAAGCATGTTAGTTTTATGAGGTAGTGTTACCCGGCAGAGGATGTTGGTCAGTAATGTCACAAATTGGTATCAGGAGAAAAGTATGTTTACGGAGTTATATTACCCAGTTTGTTGATGGTCAGGGACATTACAAATTGGTATTAGAACCATGGTTTCAACACTGAGCCTAGATGGGCCATGTTAGTGGAAGTTTAAGTAAAAGTTTCGGATGGGAATTGTCATCGAAACAGACAAATATGAGTTAGGAGAACCCCTGGGTGCCAAGAGAATACCTTGGTCATGTTACGAAACTCAGGAGGTATAACGGTTTATGGGATGGAAACAGAGAAAGAATCCACAACAAAAGTTGTGTTGGGTCGCAAGGTTTGAACTCGGGGCATAAGTTCTACACAGGGGAAGGGCCAAATTTTACAGCCATCAGACCTAGAAAGAGGTGCGTGAGAGTTAACCACCAAGTCCTTAGGACTTCATAACTTTGGCGAAGTTTATGTGTTATAACCCCAAAAGGATCGAAGCATCGAAATTTCGAAGTCTCACAGAGGATCTACACCATAGATCTGAGGATAAGTGTTTACCGTTGGATTTGACCAAGGATAGATCGGAGCTGTTAGATCGAGTCAAGAGCAAGAGGTAAGGCGCAACAGTGAAAAACAAATCTCAGTTGTCATATTTGCATGCAAGTGATTGTGTGTCGTGGATATCATAGCAGTTCAAGAGTTCAGCACTTCGGGAGAAATGGAGTGTGCTAGAGTGAAAACTCCTGAAGTCATGAAGTCTGGAGTTAATTCAGACCATTCATTAAAAGAAACGTGTGTCCACAGATCAAGGTATTCGGCACTTCGGCACTTCGGGAGAAATGGAGTGCGCAGAGTGAAAACTCCCAAAGTCTCAAAGTCCGGAGTTGATCTGGACCATTCATTAAAGGAGGCACATATCGGCAGATCAGTGTATTTGGGAATTTGGCGTTCGAGAGAAACAAAGTATGCTAAGGCGAAAACTCTCGAAGTCCTGAAGTCCAAAGTTGATCCGAACTGTTCATAAAAAGGGACACATGTCGGCAGATCAGCTTGTTCGGGAATTCAGCATTCGGGAGAAACAAGGTGTGAATAGAGAGAAACTCTCGAAGTCCCGAAGTCTGGAGTTAATCCAGACCGTTCATTGAAAGAAATGCATGTCAGAAGATCATCTTGTTTGGGAGTTCAGCGTTTGGGAGAATTGGAGTGTGCAAGTGTAAAATGTTTCAAAGCCTAAAGTCTTGAAGTGACGTGGCCTACTGACGTCACCATGGATGACGTGGGCACAGGGGATGTGTGCCATGTGTCAATGAGTTAAGAACCTTTTGAAGATAGAAATTTTAGTTAGAACATGACATGTTTCATCCACCATATTGGGCCATGTGTCCACTTCTAGTATTTTGCCACGTGGAACTCCTCTCGAGCATGGTTAGTGGGGCCCTGATGAATACATAAAGTAGTTAAAACCTTGTGGAAGAATTTAACTATATTGGGCCAACAATAACTTGACCCCAATAGATGTGTGACGCCAGATCGTGAGCCTGGAGACTTGGTACTCCAGAGGAAAGGTGTTACAATTAGCACTAGGTAGAGAAATCTCGAAGGCCTGAAGGCCGAAGTCAATCCCAATTGTTGGTCATAGGGGACGTGTGGCATCAGATCCCAAGGTACGAAGACTTGACACTCCGAAAGAAATGGTTTGTGATGGAATGGGAGGAAGAAACCCTTGAAGTTCCATAGCACCGAAGTAATGTGATGTGATGACGCCACTAGGGGTGATGTGGAAGTATTCAGAGATTCGCAGTTTGGGAGTTTTGGGGTGTGCAAATGTGAAATCCTCCGAAGTCCCGGAGCCCCGAAAATTCAAAGTCTCGAAGCCCTGAATCTCTGGAGTCATGGAGCCCTGAAGTTGAAGCCCAGATTTCCATAGTAAATATCAGTCATTGGAGGCTGGGAAGACGTGGACTGTTGACCCACCCCACTTCATGAGTTTTCCAATTCGACACTCCGATATATTTGTTGTGATGTGCTTTGGAAACCACTGAGCTCCTATCCACCATAGATATGAACAAATAATGTGGACCGTTAATCCACCGTCCTTCGCAAGTTCTCCAGTTCAATGTTCTGTGATGTTTGTGATGTGCGGAAAGGGAAACCTCTGAAGCTCCAGAGTCCCAAAGTTTCAAGTTTCCAGACAAGCGTCCAACTATTAGCACTTGGTCACATCCGTGGTCACACGCGAATTAAGGGCTGAAGAAAAAGGGGCTAGCACTCGAAAATTGTTGTAGAATAGAGTAGGTCTTAGAGATAGAGTGGTGGGGATTCTTGATCGACAAAGACCCGCAGAAAATGGATTTTGATATTCTTTTGTTGAATCGGATTGGTTTATGTTATTCTGGAAAATGATTAAAACCTAATAGCCTAACAAAAATTCGATTGACTGCACATTTTTCAGAATTAACAATTTCCAGAATTGAATTGTTCCATAGTGCAAAGAAATGGAGGAGGCATAGGATGCTTACAATTCGGAGAATGAATCTAGATGTATGGATATTCATTTGGGAATTGAAGGAACAAACTCCAATGGACATGGAGAAGAAATAGATGAAGACGAGGGCAGGATGAAAATCATTAGAAATTTGCAAAAAGTTGTCCAAATTCACCAGGCAAATAGAGAAAGGCTTAAGAGAGCAAAGGAGAAATAGGAAGACTTCAATATGAAGTTAATGTGAAGCCTGGAAATAATTGAAAATAAGTTGGATAAAGAGAGTGGCTCCAAAAAATTAGGAAGTCACGGGACCCCTGAGAAGAAAGGAAGATCAAGGACTGGTAGAAAACATCACCAATACTCCCAAAATCATTCCCATAGGAGAGCATACAGTAGCTCAAGTCCATCCCCTTTCAGGAAACATAGGAATTCTGGGGTGGATGAATTGAAAGGAGAAATGAATAAAATCAAACCTCCTACTTTTGATGGAGAGCATAAGAAGGATGAATATGTTGAGACATGGTTGTTAGGCATGAGGAAGTACTTCCAATTGCAAAACTATTCTTCTCGTGCAAAGGGAAGAATTTTCATCTACCAACTTAAAGGAAAGGCATCCATATGGTGGGATCAGTTGGTGCAAGTACAATGCCTCAAGGAGAAAAGTGACTTGGAAGGAATTCAAGAAACATTTTGAAAATAAGTACTTAGCCAAGAGATACTATGACAAGAAGATGAAAGATTTCTTTGAACTTAAACTGGGCAGCATGACTATAGATGAATATGAGAGGAGATTTCTAGAGCTATTGAAGTATGTCCCTTTCATTAAGGAGGAGGTAGTCAAGATCCAGAGATATCTGAGTGGGCTTCCATCTTTCATCAATGATAAGATACAATATGATGATACCAAGACTCTGAAAGAAACTATAAGGAGAGAAAAATACTTATATGATATTAAGAACCAAAGAATGAACACAAAAGCACCACAACAGATATACAAGAACAATATGCAAAATCTCATTTATTACTATCAAACCATTGAGGTAGGGCAACATCGTACAATGGATCATATGATGGAAGGGATCCTTTCATGTTCACTTGCCTCTTCGAGGGGGCAACCTCCTAATGAGATTCAGCTCTAAATACAATACTTATCTTCATGTCTCATTACATTGCTTGAATCTCTTTATATAGTGCTACCAACACCTAAGAACATTCTAGAGGAGGAATCTTCTAAAAGTAGAACATTCTAGGAAGTTCTCTTATATTTATTATATCTAATTATCCATTTATTATATCTAACTACCATAGTGGGCTTTATTTAATAATATAGTGGACCTAGTCCACCTTACATTGAATGACTTCCACTATTATCACTATGGGCCCTCTGGGCCCCCCCACTACCTCTCTAGCTAACTTACATTCCATCCCCCTTATGAAAGCGTTGTCCTCAACACTTGATGTACAACCATATACCAGGGTCCCATGGATAATTGTGGACCATAATGTTGAAGAAGACTGGGGAACCAAGGTCCCATGTAGAAAGGAAAGCCACCATGTTGAAGTAGTCCAACCACCATTGTAATCTTGGGTCTCATGTCCAAGTGCTCATGTGAACTCCCCGTGGAAAATTTTGGAACCCAATAACTAACTCAAAATTATGCTCCAAAGATTGACACATGTCATGTGGATCCAAATAAGAAGATCCATCCACATAGTGGAAAAGGGTCGTAGCATAATCTGGAAGGAATAAAACCACTGTAGAATATGCAGGATGGACACTGGTAATAATCATTGGCTCTCGATTTGTCACATTGATGCTCTCTACAGAAGGTGGATTAGAGTCATCAAATAAAATATGAAAGTGGTTATCATCCCAGAAATGACAACTATCCATATACCAATCATCATAATCGACCTCAAAATCATACCAAGAATATATTTTTTGATTATATTCATCTCTGATGTTCACCATAATAAATCTATGTTGCATGTTATCCAATGAATCTTGAATGCTACGGAAACTATCATTGAGGCCATTTGCAAGGTCATGCAATCTAGCATCCAATGTGTCATACAATTTGGATTTGAATGCTTCAAGAATTCCCTTGAGATTTTGAGAGGAAAGAGCCATCTGAGCACCCTATGAACTCTTCGGTCCCACATCCTTCATGAAAAAACCCAAAAAATAGAACAATAAGTTACGGCAAAAAATCGCATTTTTTTTTTCTGGAAAAACCCTAAAAAACTATTGAATTTAAAAAGCTCATAACTTCACTTCCCAAACTCCATTTCGGCTGATTGTTTTTTTTTAATTGGGTGAAATTGTGAGAGAAACTCAGATCTGTAATTTGTTTGGGCAAATTTGGCATCCAGCTGCTACAAAAATAAAATAAAAATCGCACTGTCGTCCACGGAAAAAACCCTGAAAATTGCAGATTTTAAAACTTCAATATCTTGAGTTCCCGGACTCCGTTTCAGGCGATTTGTTTTTTTCAAATTGGGTGTTTTTCTGAGAGAAACTCAGATATATAATCTTTTTCTGCAAATGTTGCACAGAAATATACCAAAAATCTTTGTAATTTCGTGACCCTCTTTTTTCTTCTCCGAAAAAAAAAAAACTGCAAAAATAAAAAATATTTGCCCACAATGTCTGCCAAGAAAAGTCCTCTAATACCACTTGTTAAGTACCTATACCATATCTACAAATATAATTCAATAATACCAAGAATAAACCATAAACCATTCACCATAACATGAACACAAAAAATAGAGAAAACCCTTGAGGTAGGGTAACACCATATATTAATCCTTATTGAAGGATAAAACTCCTCAAGCAATCATTGTTTGTACAATCACAATATTCTTCACTCTATTTCATTACATTGTCTACACTTCTTTATATAGCTCTCCCTATCTCCTAGGAACCTTCTAGAGAGCCTTCTCACATTTATTACATCTAACTACCATAGTGGGCCTTTATTAATATAGTGGACCTAGTCCACCTTACATTGAATGACCACATTCTCATATATTAAATGACTTCCAATAATAACACATAACTACATTCCCATTGGGTACCTCCCTAGGTACCCCATATTATATCTCTAGGTATACTACATTTGTTAAGTACCTATACCAGATCTGCAAATATAATTCAATAATACCAAGAATAAACCATAAATCATTCACCATAACATGAACACAAGAAATAGAGAAAACCCTTGAAGTAAGGTAACACCATATATTAATCCTTATGGAAGGATAAAACTCTTCAAGCAATCATTTATTGTACAATCACAATATTCTTCACTTTGTTTCATTACATTGCCTACACTTCTTTATATAGCTCTCCCTATATCCTGGGAACCTTCTAGAGAGATTTCACATTTATTACATCCAACTACCATAGTGGGTCTTTAATAATATAGTGGACTTAGTCTACCTTACATTGAATGACCACATTACCATATATTAAATTACTTCCACTAATAACACATAACTACATTCTCATTGGGTACCCCATATTACCTCCCTAGGTATACTACATTACATCCCCCTTCACATGTTTCATCCTCAAACATGAGAAGAAACCATACAATATGACCAGCTAAGCAATGTAGCCAACTAGTATCAAGTACGACCATCCATCCATCCCAATGGAAGTCGAACATGATGTCTATATGCTACCTTTCCACTCTTATCTTTCTCTGCATCAGGTTGGGGTTGCCATGGGATTGTTTCTGTAGCTTGATATTTTCCCATAGTACTGGTAGTCCTCCATGCACCTCTTGATTGGTTTCTTGTCTGGTGCCCTGCTGGTGCATAAATGTGTTGATGCACATACCCTTGCCTTGATGACTTTTGTGTCTCTATATGACGTAAATGGCGATATACAACAACTGTAGGAATTTGTTCTTTTTTCTTCAAATCTGCAACACTTTGTGCCTTTGATTCAATGACCTCCTTAGCTTCCTGATTATGTCCTTGTAGTTTTTCCTCATCTCCTTCTATAGACTTTGTCTCTGATTCAACTTCAGACTGGGCAATAACTTCTTTGTTAGCTTCCATGGGTCCATATTTTTACTAAAAGACACATCCTGCAATGTGATTTTCTTTTTCTTGTACCACAACTTTAAAAAATTCTTTTGCACATTAATATTAATGGTACCCACTAATTCTATCCAAGGATATCCCAAAACAATATCCACTTCATCCATATCCATAGCATAAAAATCTGAATGCAACACATATTTATCCATGGTAATCTTCAAATCTTTAAAAAATTGAACATTTTCAGCCTCAACCTTTGTGCTTTGAATATTCTTTATTGGAACTTGCAATCTATTAACCCACTAAACATTGATAAAATTATGCATGCAACTAGGGTTAATAGAAACAATGATATTTTCTTTATGAATACAATCATGAACCTGTAATATAGATTTTTCACATGAAAATAAACTCTTGGTTCCCTCTTTATCCTTATTTTCAACATGATACCACTTGTTTAACAATATTTTTTCAAATTCTTCATTGGAGAGTGGCATCATCTCCTTATAATCAAGCGATTTCCACCAAATGGAAACATCACCTTGCAATTTGAGATCTACCCAATGGGGCCAATTTTTTCTCGTGCTGACTTTCTTTCTTTAATGAATGATTCAATACTAGGGCAATCACATTTCCCTATAAAATATATCTTGCTATGAAAAAACCAAAAAAATAGAACAATAAGTTACGACAAAAAATCAAGGCTTTTTCCAGAAAAACCCTGAAAAACTGTTGAATTTAAAATGCTCATAACTTTACTTCCCGAACTCCATTTCAGCTGATGTTTTTTTTGAAATTGGGTATTTTTCTGAGAGGAATTCAAATACCCTATTTTTTTTTTATCAAAATTCATCTTGTAAAGCTTCATATCTGAACCTGAAGTGCGTCGCCCTCTTTTCCTTCCCTAGAAAAAATTATGCAAAAAGAGAAAACAAATCTTCCCTTCTTTGGCCAAGAAAAGTGTTCTGATACCAATTGTTAAGAACCAAAGACTGAATACAAAATCACCACAATAGATATACAAGAATAATATGCAAAATCTATTTTATTACTATCAAACCCTTGAGGTAGGGAAACATCGTACAATGGATCATATTATGGAAGGGATCCTCTCATGTTCACTTGCCTCTACAAAGGGGAAACCTCCTAATGAGCTTCATCTCCAAATACAATATTTCTCTTCATGTCTCATTACATTGCTTGAACCCATTTATATAGTGCTACCATCACCTAAGAACATTCTAGAGGAGGAATCTTCTAGAAGTAGAACCTTCTAAGAAGTCCTCTTACATTTATTATATCTAATTATCCATTTATTATATCTAACTACCATAGTGGGTCTTATTTAATAATATAGTGGACCTAGTCCACCTTACATTGAATGACCTCCACTATTATCACTATGGGCCCTCTAGGCCCCTCCACTACCTCTCTAGCTACCTTACATATGATCAACAAAAAGGAAATCTTACTTTACAAAAAGCTTAGGAAGACAAGAGGAAGTTTAAGAGGGAGCAAAGGCAGAAGGGGAACAAAACACCATTTTTCATAAATAGTCCTCAAGGACATCCAATCTTGAGAGAGCCCGGGATGGTTGAAGTAGGTGGTAAAAGGCCAAGGAAGACACATATGAAATGTTGGGGCTATAAAGGAGACTACAAGTATAGATATTCCCCTCACAGAAAGGACAAGGTGAGAGTTGTTCACCATGTTCAGTAAGCAGAAACAGTGGAAAACATGGGCAAAAGAGTACCAAGAATCTATGCAACCCTGGACAATAAGCAAGTTGAGTTTCAATCACAAATGATTGAAGTTGAAGGTATGATCAATAACCATGCCTTTACTATTTTAATAGACTCAGGGGCTAGTCATATCTATATAGATCCTAAGGTAGTGGAAATATTTCAATTACAATTAAGCAAGCATGGGAAATCATTGTTGGTGTAGCTGGCTACAGGAGCCAAGAGAAAGGTTGTTGAGTTGGTTAAATCATGTCAATTGGGCATGAATGGAATAAGTACCAAGGACGATTTGAACATCTTGCCTTTGGGATCATATGATTGCTTAATTGGTATGGATTGGTTGGACCAACACCATGCCATATTAGATTGTCATAACAAGGCATTCACTTGCTTGTATGAAGAAGGAAATCGGAGAGCAGTCCAAGGAATTCCCAGGGCAATTATTGTCTGGGAAATCTCAGCAATGCAGCTAAAGAAGTGTTATAGAAAGGGTTTTCATATATTTGCAACCCATATGGGGGAAGCATCTAAGGATAAGGTGCAAAATCTGGAGGATCATGTAGTCCTCGAAGATTTTGAAGATGTGTTTAAGGAGCTACCAGGACTACCCCCAAAGAGAGATATTCATTTCTCTATAAATTTGATACATGGGGTAGCTCCAGTATCAAAGAATCCTTGCAGAATGAGTACACCGCAGCTGAAGGAGTTGCAAATACAGCTTGAAGAACTACTAAAGAAGGGGTATATATGCCCAAGTGTGTCACCTTGGGGTGCCCCTTGTTCATGAAGAATAAAGATGGGACATTGAGATTGTGCATCAATTTCAGACAGTTGAACAAAGTGACTATAAAGAACAAGTATCCTCTGCCAAGGATTGATGATATTTTCGATCAGTTGAATGATGAAAGGATATTTTCAAAGATAGAGCTCAGGTCAAGATACCATCAGGTAAGGATTAAAGAAGAATATATTGTTGGATTACTAAGGGGGGTGTGAATCAGTAATAACGTAATTATAATCATTTTTCTTCAAATGTTATATCAATGTAGAATTATTATCCAATAATGAGTAGTAATAAATAAACAATCACACACATACATAGTACACCATTGTTTTACGTGGAAACCCAAATCGGGAGAAAACCACAAAATGTTTTTTCTTATATGTCTTGAAGAATTACATTCATTAGAAGCACCAACTTCCATTGTTTTCCAACTGCAACTAGAAGAAGGCTCCAACCCCCTAGTTTCTCAGGCTACAACTTGAGGGAAGCTCCAACTCTCCAAATCTCTAGCTACAAAAATAAGGAGGCTACAACCCCCAATGTTCTCCGGCTACAACCAGAAAGTGACTACAACCACCTGTCCTTGCCCCGTCCTGCCATCCTGAAGTAGAAGTAGAATGATGGAACCACTGTCACACTTTCAATGTGAGATATACCACTGTAAACCTATACCAATAAATCTAAACCATGCATCAACCTGTACCTCAAACTGTAATCAACATGTACCACAAACAAGTGCATCAACCATGCACCAACCTGTAATCAACATGTACCATAAACAAGTGCATCAACCATGCACCAACCTGTAATCAAAATGTACCATAAACAATTGCATCCAACCATCTGTCAAGTATGTACCAATCATGTGTCAACTACTCATCAACTATGACTCATCAATATGTACCAACATCATCAACTATACACCTCATGTATGTGCACCAACTCATCAACTACTTGTCTCAACCATGTACTCAACATGTACCTCAAACAAAAGCCCTCATCAATTTCATCATCCAAAAATGATTTGTAGCTCTGTAATAGATCTGGTGTATATGATCACATTCCTGCAAACCTTCTTTAACATTTTCATCAAACTTTTCTTTGGTCTCACATGCCTAGTTTTGGATTAGTGAACAACCCTAACTTGAAGTAATCATAACTTTGAACCTGTAATGTATAAAGATATGAAACTGATATAAAATGGAATTCCATGTGTTTTATGCAATTCCTTCAAGTGGTACTACTTGGAACCTCTCAGAAAAAGAGTTATAGAAAAAATGGCATACCTTATTGAATTCTGGCTTATTCTAGAGAGCGACCTTGTAGAGCGTGCCCCACACAAAATATTTAATAAAATGATATGAAACTATTACAAAGAATACTCAAGACTGTACCCTAACCAAAAATATTGGTCTCACTGAATTTGGATCTGTTATGAAGAATTTATGACGTTTTTACCCGAAACACCTGATTTTGACTAGTTTCGGGATTGGCCACAAACCCTATATTCCACAGAGTGTAACTCTCAAAATACAACGACCCACAAGCTGAATTTTTAACCACAGATACTTGGATATGTTTTATTACTTTCATAGTGATTTCAGGATCTGAATCATCATATAAAAAAAAGTTATAGCGAAAATGGTGAGATGACCTGAAAATAACATACCTTAGAAAGCACCATCAAAATAATTTATCCTTCCTTGCATTTCGACCTTCTTTTCTTCACTTTCCTCGGAATTTCGGCTTAGATATCATTTGTATACCTCATACACCTATAGATATTTAATATTCTCAAGTGTGTTTCAAATGAGAAAGCATTGTCTCTTATTTATACTCTCCAAGTAGCTTCCTTAAAAACATCTTCTAGGTCACTTGGCTCCACTTTATTTATTTTAGGGTTGGGTCCACTTCTAATTTCTCCATTAAAATTATTATTGAAATAATTTATTTTGTATTCACTTTGAATTATAACACACCCATCACTTCACTTTATTATTTACCTTTTAAAATCTCTTAAACCACTTTGATTACTTTGACCTTTTAGGGCTTCTACATGACATATGAGGGTCCTCCAACTTCGTAAGGCCATAACTCTCAAACCGTGAGGAATTATGTGGCGTTCCACATACCACCGGAAATGAAATGACAAGAACTATCCATCTAGGATATTTTTCATGACAAATTCACTTTTCTTCATCTCATTATTCCACAATTAAGCATGGGTTCTCTTACTCCACAAAGCGTCCTCCCGTGAGGGATTTCACCATAAGGGGACCACTTTGGAGTTGATCCATATTTACTTCTTATCAACCATGACAAAAAAAATAATGAGTCATATTTACATCAAACAATATTGGGTCCATTACCCAAACCTTTGTTCTACGGGTGTTTCTTCAAGGGTTGACATCAATGACAACCAACCTTAATCAACAATCTCCCCCTTTGGCATTGATGGCAACACTCTGATGCAACACTAAAATCATATCACTCATGCTCCCCCTGAAACCATGCATCTATCCTCTGCATCTGATAAATCTGATCCTCCTAGAACCATTCCTCTATCCTCTGCATCTGATAAATATCTACCCCTTTGTCATCAATGGCAAAGATATCTTTCCATCTGGGGCTGCTCCCCCTGACAGACTATCATCTTATGGTGTTTCCTCGTGTACATCTAAGACATATAGGATAAGCATTCAAAAAGCATTCATTTTTGGAGTAGAAATAACTCCAAGTCTTTGGCGAAGATATTCAAAGGCTTCTCGTGGAAGTGGTTTTGTAAAGATGTCTGCCACTTGTTATTTTATGCCTACATACTCAACTCTGATGTTCTTTTCTGCAACCTGTTCTCGTAGAAAGTGATACTTGATTGGAATATGCTTAGTCTTGGAGTGCATCACCGGGTTTTTTGAGATACTGATGGCACTTATATTATCACAATATATTGGAATGGGCTCATCATACTCAACCTGTATATCTGTCAAAGTTTGTTTCATCCAAAGAACCTGTGTACAACATGGTGTTGCTGCAATATACTCTGCCTCGGCTGTAGATAGAGATACCGATGATTGTTTCTTACTTAGCCATGATACCAAACACTCACCAAAGTAGAATGCTACTCCACTGGTGCTTCATTGGTCATCAATACAACCTGCTCAATCTGCATCTATATAGGTCATAAGTGATAGATATTTTCCTTTTGGATACCATAATCCAAACTCTTTTGTTCCTTTGAGATACCTCAAGATCCTCTTTACTGCTAATACATGTGATTCCTTTGGTGCTGCTTGAAATTGTGTCACCTATCCAATTGCCTGCATTACATTTGGTCTGGATGTTGTCACATATAGTAGGCTGTCAATCATTGACCTATATTGCCTCTGATTTGTAGACTTTGAATCATCATCTTTGCTCAACTTACAACTAGTTTGCATGGGAGTGATAACTAGTTTGCAATCTCCCATTCCGAACCTCTTTAGCATTTCTCTGATATACTTGGTTTGAGAAATAAAAATTCCTTGGTTTCTTTGATGTATCTAAAGTCCTAGAAAGAATGATAGTTCTCCAAGTAATGACATTTCAAATTCACTCAGCATGTCTTTTGCAAATTTCTGGCTTAACCTGTCATCATCACTACCAAAAATAATATCATCAACATAAACTTCAATTAATAAAATATTACCTTGACTTACCTTGATGTAGAGGTTGTTTTCTACACTTCATTTTCTGAACCCTACCTGTTTCAGATACTTATCCAATCTGGAGTACCATGCTCTAGGAGCCTGTTTTAGACCATACAAGGCCTTCTTTAATTTACACACATAGTCTGTGTTCTTTGACAACTGAAATCCTTCTGATTATTCAATGTAGACTTCTTATTCAAGTTCCCCATTCAGAAAAGTTGATTTTACGTCCATCTGATATACTTTAACATTTTTTGAGCATGCATAAGTTAAAAGCAAACAGATTGCTTCCATTCTGGCAACTGGGGCATATGTCTCTTCAAAGTCGATTCCTTCAATCTGTGCATATCCTTTACATACCAATCTAGCTTTGTTCCTTGTAACCTGTCCATCTTCATTCAATTTATTCCTGA
>ML808169.1:15050-34223 GCA_009831015.1 Picea engelmannii | reverse complement strand
GGGTTATCAAATGCACCAGTGGTTTTCATGTGCTTAATAAATGGTGTTTTCAGAGAATATTTATACAAGTTTTTCATTGTCTTTTTGAATGACATCCTTGTATATTCCAAGTTGGAAAAAGAGCATGAGCATCATTTGAGGATCGTGTTGCAAGTGCTAAGAGAGCATTAGTTGTATGTAAAATTGAGCAAGTGTTTATTTTATCAAAATAGAATTCATTATTTGGGGCATATCATATATGAAAAAGAGATATCAGTGGACCCTGAAAAGATTGAGGCCATTAAATGGTGGACAGCACCTAAAAATGTGAGAGAAGGCAGATCCTTCATGGGTCTAGTTGGCTACTACAAAAGGTTCATTGCATGGTTTTCGAGAATAGTTCATCCCATCACTTCCTTGCAAAGGAAGGGGAAGATTCAATGGACAACAGAATGTGAAATGAGCTTCCAGCAATTGAAGCAGTTGTTAACAAGTGCTCCAATTCTGCAGATTGATGATCCAAATGAAGATTTTGTGGTTTTCACAGATGCATGCAAAGGACTTGGAGGATTCCTTAGTCAGAACAGATTTGTGATATGTTTTGAGTCCAGAAAATTGAAATAGCATGAAAGGCTCTATGCCACTCATGATTTGGAGTTGGAAGCCATAGGACACGCTTTGAAGAAGTGGAGGCACTACCTCGTGGGAAACAGGTTTGAGTTGAAGACAAACCATAACGATCTGAAATATTTGTTTGATCAACCAACTTTGAATGTTAGGCAGAGTAGATGGTTGGAATTCCTCTGTGATTATGACTTTGATATCAAGCACATTGAAGGAAAGGAGAAAAAGGTCGTTGATGCACTCAGCAGGAGAGTGCATGAACTACATGTTACATCCATTAGAATGTATCAGAAGGATGATAAAGGCATAATTTCGGAGACTGCAAAAGTTGATTTGCAGTACATGGAATTGATAACAAAATTGCAGCAAGGTAAAATGCAGCAGAAAGATGAAAAATTATGAATTGGGAATTGATGCAATTCTCTTGTATAGAAACAGAGTTTATGTACCCAATTCTCCTAAATTGAGGAGTGTGATTTTAAAGGAAATGCACAATGTACCTTATGCGGGACACCTGGGATATCAGAAAATAGTTTCAGCAATCAAGAGACAATATTATTGGCTAGGCATGAAGAGAGATATTGTTGAATACATAGCTAAATGCTTGGAGTGTCAAAGGGTCAAGGTTGAGCATAGACACCTAGCTCGGTTACTGTAGCCATTACCCATTCCTTGGTGGAAGTAGGAAGTGGTGACAATAGATTTCGTCACAGGATTGCCCAGAACAAGCAATCAGCATGATGCAATCATGGTGGTGGTGGACAAGCTTACTAAAGCTACACATTTCATTCCTATGAAGGTTACTCACAAGGCAACCAATGTTGTTGATATTTATATGAGGTAAGTATCACGCTTGCATGGCATACCCAAGACAATTGTGTCTAACAGTGACCCAAAATTTACCTCAAAGTTTTGGAATGGGTTATTCAAAGGGTTCGGAACAAATTTAAACTTCAACACAGCCTATCATCCTAAGTCCGATGGGAAAACAGAAAGGGTGAACCAACTGATAGAGGATATGCTAAGGATGTATGTGATGGAAAAACCATCGAAATGAGAAGATTATCTACACTTGGTAGAATTTTCCTACAACAATGGGTATCAAGCATCACTGAAGATGAGCCCATTTGAAGCACTTTATGGAAGAAAGTGCAACACCCCAATAAGTTGGGACAACCCAGTTGATAGGGCAGTGGTTGGGCCAAAGTTTCTCAAGGAAATGGAAAAACAAATGTTGAAGATTAAACAGAATTTCAAGGCTTCCCAAGACATGTAGAAAAGATATGTTGACAAGAACATAACTCACGAGGGGAACCATTCAGACCAGGTTGGCCATCTATCCCACCTTATTCGTAACCCTGGAACGCCATTGTGGAATTCCTTAAACACCCCGAACCTTGGAAACAAGCCTGAATTGATACCCTCATTGTACCTATACTTGTGTGTTGCCGATGTATTGTCTTGTCAGTACCATTTCCCCACGTCCAGTTTTTTTTGTTGCCATCACCATGCCCATGTGTTGAGGAGCGAGAGTGAAGAAGCAGGTTGTCAGGCTTGTGAGAAACTCTCTCCAATTGAAAGAGTGTGTTGAGGAAGTGAGTTGTCCTGGAGGAAGTCTAGTAGTAGATACATAGCTCTGAGAATTCCTGATCCATCATGTTGTTAAAGCCCTGGAAAGGGAGTTGTAACAGTCGATGGACTATGTAACAGTGAAGGTGTACACTCTTGGGGTGGAACATGCATGTGTGGAATGAGATTTTGTGAGTTGTGAACATAAGTGGTTCCTTGGAGGAAATCCTTCATGTTGTAAAGTGCAACTTTATGTTGTCCCTTCCTAGCCTAGAAATCCTTTACTTGGTGGAGTTTATTCCCAGCTCAGGGGTGACCCACTACTGAGAGTGATGAGCAGCGTGGTCTAAGGCTAGGTGGTTCGTGGAAGGTCTATACGTAGTTGGTGTACTTCAATTAGAAGATAAGTACCATTTCCAAGTTTGGTTACATGTTGTGTATTTATATATGTTGTTATATTTATGGGTTTTTTCTGTGATCATTGCATGTATATTTTTACTGTTATTTTTGCATTATGTTGTGTGATAGCAGAACATAAATCATATGTTAAATATTGGTATGTGTTATTGTCACTTCTGCAAGAATATGTTTATGAACATAATGTTTATGTCTGGTAAAAATTGCATTAGGTATATATATATGCTCGAGCATGTTAGTTTTACGAAGTAGCGTTACCCGACAGAGGTTGTTGGTCGAGGATGTCACAAATTGTTATCAGGTGAAAAGTATGTTTATGGAGTAATGTTACCCAATCTATTGGTGGTCAGGGACGTTACAATTCACCTTTTGAGACATGTTTTGGGTACCTACCCAAGGTTCCTTTGGACTTGATGTATGGGAGAGATGTCGATATGAATGAAGAACAAATAGAGGACAAATCCCACAAGTTCACCCAGAGGATCCAGCAGTTACACCAGGCAGTCAAAGAATAGTTGGAGAAAATTCAAGCACAATATAAAGCTTAGCATGACAAGCACAAGGTTGATCATCAGTTCCAGGTTGGAGACCGGGTATGGCTTCACATCAGCAAGGAGAGATTGAAGGGTGAAGACAAGAAACTCAAGCCCATTCGTTATGGACCCTTCATTATCTTGGAGAAAAGTGGTACCAATGATTTTCGTTTGGATCTTCCACCTTATATGCAGATTTACTCAATTGTGAACGTAGAGAAATTGAAACTTTTTTAGCCTCCCATGATCATAGATCGGGATGAGGAAGTTTCAATACCTTTGGTTGATGAGTTTGCACCTGAGTACTTGGATGCGTTACAGGAAGATATCATCCTAGAGAGAAGGAAGAGGACTTCATGCAGGGGTGATGTTGATTATCTTTGAGTAGGCTTAAAGGGCACACATCCAAGCAAGGCAAAGTGGATTGAGAAGGACAAAGTGAGGGGACTTTTCCCTCACTTACCTGTTGATTGATGAAAGATTTTGGTGGTCCAAAAATCTCTCAGTGGAAAGGCGTGATCCAAAAAGGATCCAGAGAAGGCTAAAAACAACTCAGAACTCACAGAGGCAACTCGGGATGCTCAGAATGGCCTCAGCAAATAGAGAAAGGGAAAAAATTCAAAGTTCCCAAAACTCAGTGAAAATGAAATTAACTCGAAGAGTACATCGAAGATTTATAATGGCACAAATAGCTTGCCAAACGGAGTTACGGATTGAAATATATTTGCGGTCAAAGTTTGGTCAACCTAGCCCAGTCAGCAGGGGATGAATCAGCATCCGTACGGATGATGTCAACATCCGTACAGCACACATGGAAAGAGCAGAAGGTGACATGTGTCATGCTGATGTCAACATGGTGACATGGTAGCACCAGAGGCTACCACGTGTCACCTAGTTTTGGCACTTTCAGACCGATCTGTGGACCAATAGAATCGTGCCACATGGTAGTCCATATGATGATGTGGCATAGTGATGTAGCATGATGACATGGCATAGTGACATGGCATGATGACATGGCGATGACTTGGCAGAGGATGATGTGGTTGAATGGGAGGCTACCACGTGGCCCAATCGGGGGCTACAATGTGGCAGGCGACAAAAGATCAAGGACAACCCGTGTCTGATTTTTGAAAAAAATTATGGATTGGCAGATCCGCCAAATCTGGCGAACCATGCTAAATCTAGTCATGAACTAATCTTTAGCGCCCTAGATAGAGTCACCACCAAAATTGGCGAAACGGTAATATATATATAACATATGGTTTCAACTATATAGCCAAAAGACGAAGTTCTGCGAGTTTGACCCCGGGACATCCTCCCCACTCTATGCCTTAACTTTCACACCCAAACCAACGGACCAACGACCCGTGTTTTGTATTGAACGTCGACGAAATTACTTCAGTGTTGAGTCTATCGAGCCTTGGGAGGAGGCCACGTCCGGTACGACCTTGGGCATGCATTTCAATGTAGCATAGTCATTAATGGTAGGTTGCAGAGGGCACGGAAACTGAGATGAATTAGGGCATGGAAACTGAGACGAATTTCTTCTTGGGCCTGGGAGTGATAGACTCAGATCGAGGCATGGAGATAGTCATTTTTGGGTAATTCGACGTCACGAATTCAGTGGTGTTCTTTGTTTTTTGATCTGAACATTATTTATGCAACTTGATTTTAGAATGAGGTATACTTATGTATTTTTCCAAATTCTTTTGCCGAGTTAATGAAAAATCCTACCCATTTGAGAGCAGGACCCGGAGATGTAGTCCACCAGGGACGAACTCTGTTATCAAGTTTTTGTGTTCAAATTTGATGCTTATGTCTCTTCATTATTGAGTTTTTCCTTCTTTAATGGTGCACTTTAATTTATGCTCATTTAATGCAATTATTTATAAGTAACTCAATGAAAAGATTATGGATCAACATCGCAACTGATCAAATTCAATAGACCAAGGAGGAGGTATTTTGTTAATATGTATTCGTTATGTTTCTGAAATTTCACATAAAAGGAAAAATCTTAGTTTACATCAAATGTCTTAATGTATATGTGTATAAATTGTCACTTATTAATTCATAGCCTCTCATGGAGAGGAATTACATTTGGTGTCAAAGCATGGTTCTAACACTTAGGGCCTATGGACCTTCCCAAGTAAAATTTAGGAACAAATATTAATTTGAGTTTTTTTATTTATTTCAATTATAATCCAAGTATTATGTGAATGGAATAGCCCTAGATTCTTGATCTTTTTTGTTGTCCTAATCCATCTATTTTTTGTTGTCCCAAACAACTCTTATTAATATTATAAGCACTATATATGCATTGAAAACAATGCATGCCAATATCAACAACAAAAAATTCTGAGTATTCACATCCTAGATCTTTGTTTACTTACCATGGTTCACTAGATAACAAGAGTCAATGGTAGCAACTAGCATTCTTCAAGTAGAACTTATGTCAAAGAATGATCCAACTAATAAACTAGAAATGCTTCTGCTATCTATAGAAATAAAATTGACATATTCTCCCTTATTATGCATATTAGTGTAAATTTGTGGAACCTGCACAGAATAGATCTAGCTAAAAAATACCACACACATTTGCAGAGAGAAATTGAGAAAGAAGAAGCAAGAGAAAAAGAATGGAAGAATTCGCATTAACTGTATTCCCCACTGAAAGAGTGAATAATTTACAATAGATATAGGATACATGAGTAACTAATGAGCCATAGTGGTGGTCTAGAGTGATCTGGACACACACCAGCAGTTACGGGAGTGAACTGTCCCCTATTCTAGTTTCTCAAGCAGTTACGGGAGTGAACTGCCACCTAGTCTAGTTTCTCAAGCAGTTACGGGAGTGAACTGCCACCTAGTTGAGTTAACTAGTCAACTAGTCTTCAGTTAACTAACTGAATAGAGAGTAGTGAGGATTTAACTCAGGAAATCAAGGGTAATGTGTCAGTGAGGTGTTGATCCCAAGGCAAGTGTGCCTTATATGGTGATGATCCCAATGTTGCATGGTGAAAAAACCAATGCAACATCTAAACTCAACTCAGATAGTCAAACTGAAGTGTCAACTGAAAGAGAATATTCTCCAGGTGGAATATTCTCCCCTAAAATATAGGAGACTGGATAATGACTAATTATGACGAATAAACAAGGAAAAACCTTAGGAAAAATAAATCCTAGGTGTGTGTGAAGTAACTCCAACACCCCCCCTGAACATCACTATGGTGAAAATAAAGAATGGGTCCCAACAACGAGGCCATGTTAGGTACCCAAATACAAAAGATACATTGAAATAAACGAGGAAAAAGGGAAAACCTCATGGGAACCTCCCCCCCCCCCTCAAATTACAATGCATAAAATAAAAAATAAAAATGAGAAGGAACAAAAAGTAGTTGTTAAGCAACCCTGTCCTTCACTCCAAGAAGACCTCGCAACTATGCAAGTTTGTGTTCATTGAAGATTTTGTTGAAGATGTAGATTTCTACATGGATCTGATGAAGTAGATGCATCATTGATATGTCCACACAGATCCACTTTCTCTTCTTGTAATGAAGAATATCCAAATAAAGTTTAGATGAAACTTTAAAAAACTATGCGGTCATTTCCGAAAAAATGTTGAAATTTTGTTGATTTTAAAATGATCATAACTTCACTTCCCGAACTTTGTTTCGGACGATTTGTTTTTTGAAATTGGATATTTTCTCGAGAGGAATTCAAATATCCAATTTGTTTCTAAAAATTTGGATCATAAAATATCATAATTGAGTCTGGTGTGCACAACTCCATTTTTTCCTTCTGAGATGCATGAAATGCTCATGGAAAAGTATATACATGTGACCCCTGAGATGCATGCCATATATCTTCCACGTGAAATTCAGAAAACAAATATGAAATGGAGTAGACATTATCTTCAATTAATAGAATACAAATACGTTTGTAGAAGACTCTTCATAATAAGAGGCTTGATTTTCTGATGGCTTCTCTTCTGGCTCTATCTGTTCGACCTCCTGCATGAAATATTCACAATCTTCTTTATTCCCAAATAGAACCTCCAATCTGGTCCATAATTCATTTGGAGTGAAGTCTTGTGTGACATCACATACTTGGTGGAGAATTTCTGGAGAAATAGACAAGCAAATAAATCATATGGCCATATCTTGTCTATTGATAAATAAATTTTTCTCATCAACGAAATCAGGCTCTACTTCCATTGCCATGGTTATTTGGTATAAGCCTCTACTTCTGAGAAGAAGTAGACTCTTTGGCTTCCACTCCAAATAGTTATGAGGCATAAGAAGTATTATCGGTGAGTAAAACATATATTCCATATTTTCTACGTTCTTCAATATTCAGTACCTGCAAAAATAATTTGGTGTAGCTTTTGCTAGGCAGTCTGTCAGCTCTGATACCATGTAAATGTGTTGAACCTGCACATAATAGATCTAGCTAGAAAATACCACACATTTGCAAAGAGAAATTGAGAAAGAAGAAGCAAGAGAGAAAGAATGGAAGAATTCTCATTAACCGTATTCCCCACTCAAAGAGTGAATAATTTACAATAGATATAGGATACATGAGTAACTAATTATCCATAGTGGTGGTCTAGAGTGATTTGGACACACACCAGCAGTTACAGGAGTGAAATTCCACCTATTCTAATCTCTCAAGCAGTTATGGGAGTGAACTGCCACCTAGTTGAGTTAATTAGTCAACTAGTCTTCAGTTAACTAACTGAACAGAGAGTAGTGAGGAGTTAACTCAGGAAATCAAGGGTAATGTGCCAGTGAGGTGATGATCCCAAGGCAAGTGTGTATTAGCTGGTGATGATCCCAATGTTTCATGGTGACAAAACCAATGCAACATCTAAACTCAACTCAACTAGTCAAACTGAAGTGTCAACTGAAAGAGAATATTCTCCAGGTGGAATATTCTCCCCTAAAATATAGGAGACTGGATAATGACTAATTATGACTAATAAACAAGGAAAAATCTTAGGAAAAATAAATCCTAGGTGTGTGTGAAGTAACTCCAACAATTAGATCGTGAAGAAATCATTTTGCCTAATCTAGAAACAATATTGAGGCATCACAAAGAACTAATGGAAGTTAAAATTCCTAGGTGACTGACTTTCAAATCCCTATAATTAGGTCCATCTGCCAATAGTATCGAGACATTTTGGTATACTATCTATTGAAGAAACAAGATTCTACAAGAGATTTTCACTAGAGTATTAGGTAGATATTAAAGAAAATCTTGGTAGGATGAAATTCAAAGGGAACATAGATTTTGATCCTGTAGAATTGTTATTTAATAGAGTATTGGAACCTACAAAGCAGTGATCAATACCAGCTTAAAACCAACAGCCTTATAAGGAATGTTTTTTTATTTAAATTAAGAAATGGAGAGAAAGACATCAAGGCTTGGGTAAACTTAATAGGGTACATCTTAAATGAAAAAAAAAAATTAAAAGGATTGAGTGTTACTGTCCAATCCCCATTCTGAACATTAATTCAATAGAACAATATGAAAAAAAAAAACCACCTATGTTCAGTAGACGCCATAAAAATAAAAAAATAAAACAAATAGTAGACATGGCCTCAACTACAGCATTCTCTATAGACTTCTTGTGGTTGAATCCTAGAGGTGAGTCATATCTTTCTCCATTGGACTTGAATGGAGGTAAATTCTCTTTGACATCATTCACTGAGTCGTAGGAAGGCAATGAAAAGAGTTATTTTGTGTGTATTGTTTCAATCTAATCTTAAACATTTTGGCATCGGGGCATAAATTTGCCAAAACGAACTTGGATTCCTAAAAACAAAGTGTCAATGCATGAGTAGTGTATAGGGAAATATGCATACATGAAAATCCAAAAGGAAACATTTTTTCAACATTTAAGTTGGGTTGGTGCACATCAGCAAGGATCAAAGCAGTGTCATCTCTCCATATCATCTGTATGATGAAAATAGCACAAAAGAAGTGCTAAACTTAACTCTACGGGAAAATTACAGTGTCATTGTATTTCATAGTTTGGGAAATAGGCTTCTATGTTGAGTTAGAGTCACCATGGTCATTATCATAAAATAAATAATTAATATATTGCAAGTGAAAGTCGTTGACTTAGACGCTATGAACTACTCTTGTCCCTGAAAAGACAAGAAACGGTTGTTACTCAGAAATAACTTTCTGATTCACAACAAGATGCAAGTGAATCAAATGGAGTCTAAGGATATACTATTACTGGACATATGAAGTTTAATATCTTAAATATCTTCTATACCTATCACTAACTATACACATAAGATGGAATTCCTAGTCATTGTCCTGATTCGAGCAGAAATTCGGACATTGGATTGTACCCACTCATGAATGATTAATCAATAGTATCAAGTTGGGAGGTGTGGACCCATGCTTGATCATTTGAATATATGTTTTGTTCAGTGAAAATCCTCACTTTTGGAAGCCACCATTTAGATTGGTATGGAATGAGTGAAGATAATGATCAATCTGATTAACATTAACAATGATCTAGTATTTGGTCATCATCCATTGTATATTTTTTTGTGCATTTGGTGCAGCACCTTCTGTCTATTTCTTCCATAATGGAGAGCTTCACGTGAAACAAGTTGCATGTTATTGGGGCTCCCTCTATCGATATCAATCCAGACCCAGATGTATAATATCATTTTCAAACTACATCATCACATTTAAGCATCTTTCATATTTGATTATACCATCATTAGTCTTATAGTAAAATAAATGAGTGTTAAATGTAGTTGTTGTTTGAACCACAAAAATTTATCTGTGAGTGTTAAACACAGTCGCTCTATGAACCACAATTAAAAAGATAATGCAGTCAGATTATTGACAGATAGGATACTTATTTGTCAAAGTCAATGTCATAGGAACCTAGCGGAAACCTATTTGGCAGAGTCGATGTCATAGGAACCCAGCAGAAACCAACCTTTAGGTGGACCAGCAGGAAGTATGGGAACACTTATGACTCATGCCATTAGAGATTGTCAATTTGAATGACAAGACCGGTAGCTCTGTGAGAGGGTGAAAAAATGGCCATTAAAGACTTAATAAAATATTCAAAGTCAATACGCCCACATAGTACACACATGTTGCAATAAAAGTTGTAAATAAACAAAGCTTCCATTGTTCCAGCTCACAGCTTGTGTAGTCGCATTCAAGATGTTGATGAGTGGCGAGAAAGTAGATATAAATATGACTGAGACCTGAGGATTGCATAAAGATATGGGTAGTTGATATTTTTACCTCGATTGATCAGGGATAGTCCTGTAGATGTAACTAATTCAATTTATAAATGGACAAGTAGTCATTATAATGTAAGAACAATTTTCAATTAATTTTATTACAATGTAAAGTATATGTGTTAGATCATTTTATCGTTAATACCGGTAGGCTTCTAATTTAAAAATTATATATATGGTAGCGTCCAATATATAGGACATAGATTTCCCCCGGATGGGGTTCCACCTAGACACTGCATGTCACATGGTGCGTTGGAAGCAGGGGCAGTTAAAGCCCCTCACCTCTAACACCCTCCCCAATTCATTTGGCATGTCTTTCATTTATGTTGCACAGAGCATAGAGCATCGGGACAGTCCAGCAGCTCTAATGGTGCTTCAAATATGGTTTATGGGAACTGGTACAATGCCCCCTACCCACAGCACTTCAGCATTCATGGCCTCCATTTCCATCACCTCACTCATCATCACGCAGGAATTTCCCTGATGTTTCCCTTATCTCTGTTTTTCGTCCTTATTCTCTCATTCTCCCTTAGTTGTCGAGCTTTGGCTCTCCCAAGCCTCTGTTTTTGTCATTCTATCCCTCCCAAGCATTTTCAACCTCTCCATTGCGCACTCTTCTCCCCCCAGGCTTGGTTTCATTATGCCCCGTGAGAGAAGCAAGCCCAAGTGCAGGCCAGACTACTATAGTCAAGTAGGCAGGCACCGTTTCACTGAACCTGTGGCTCTCTGTCCCTTTCCAAGAATAAACCCAACTCTTTCTTCCCATTCTAATCAGAACTAAGGCATTGAATCCCATACAGAGCCTCATTTTCCTATCTCGTAGCCCAATTATGGAGGTTACATAGTGGAGGAGGAGATTCCTCCTCGCTGGGCGAAGATTCCTCATCACTTGCAGGATGTTGGCGGTGAACAGATGACACAAGAAGGCATCGGCGAGTTGGTCATGACAGGTTGTCTGGTAGAGGAGGTGCTTCCTCCTTTGTTTCCAGATTGCTGCAAAACTTCCACCGACCTCAACACGACAAACCCAGAGATCAATTGGGGTGAATTCTAGCATGAGGGAGAAAGACACAATTCACCCAAAGCACCAAAGCAATAGGCCCTGGACAACCATGCCTCACCCAGATCGTGTAGGCTCACGAAGGAACACTTGGCCCTCGTTTTCGAGATGAGGAGGGACCTAGCCGAGAAGATGTATAACCAAAGCCTCATCAGCAAGCGTATGGATATTTTGTTTGATTCCTTATCAAGCGAACCCGCAAAGAGCCGTTGTCTAACTTGCTTCCAGCCTTATGCCTTCACAGTCAGCCAGGACGAAAGCCCAGGTTCGCCTCATGTTTAGATTTTCTACTGTTAATTTTCTGGTCTTAGTTGTTTTGGTTTTTTTTTTCCATGAAACTCTGGTGCAGACCGCCTATTTTGGTTTCCATGCATATGGCAGAACAGGGGGAAAGTTAGTACAGTTCTTAGACATGTGTTGTTTTCTATGCACAGTGCCACCTATGCACAGTAGTGTCCATGCACAGTGCCACCTGTTCTTGTTTCCACACCTATGGCAGAACAGGTGGCGAGTCTTGATGTAATCTTTTGACAAATGTCGCTTTTGATGGCATAAGGTAATACATTCTCTTTTTTATTTACAAAAAAAAATAGATAGGATTTTATAGATATAATGCACATATTTTCACAACAATACGTGTGTGTGTGTGTGTGTGTGTGTGTGTGTGTGTGTTGTAGTTGGACATAGATATCCTCCCATCATTAATAAGTACTTCGTGGGTTTTATATTAGATTTTAATTGCAATGAGATTGTAAACAGCATGCATTTATTCTCAATGCGTCATTCAAATTCCAGGTTTATTAATCTATTGAAAGGAGTTTACTTGTGGACTTCCATTATGCAATGTAATTCTTAGGATGTATTTTTATTCTAGTAAGTAGTTGACGGTTGTAAATTAGTGTTGAATGTTGAGAATTACATCTTCTTAAATTTGATGAGAACATAAAGTTGACGACATATGGTAACCTCTCATTTCTTTACACGATTTGTATATTTAAAATAATTATGTATATATAATTTATTTTTTTAATTATTTAATTATTATTATTATATTTTCATTGGTTTAATCAATATAAAAGGTTGTTTATTTTCATATTATTTTCATAATTTAATAGATATCTACATTGTTAATTGAGTTAAGTTTACTTTTGAGAGAATGCTTAAACGGTATTTATACTATAATATAATTTGATTTTCACCTATGATGAAATAATAAAATTATTTTTTAGTTAAAAAAAAACACTAATTCTCATAAAATTTATCTTTAAACATTTTTATAAAAAATTTACATCCTAGAAGTTGAAATCTCAATATAACCTATTACCTTTGGTAATATTCATTAAATATTTTTAAAGTATGAAAATAAATTGATTCAAAATGTTGAAGAAATTTATATAATAATAATAAAAAATTTAAGTTGAAATATTTTTTAAAATATTCCAAATATATATATATATATATATATATATATATATATATATATATATATATATATATATATATATATATATATATATATATATATATATATTATTTTTATTTTAAATTTTAATGTTAAAATTTTGAAAACAAAATTGAATTTTACCACCGGATACAAATTCAATAAAGCTTAAGTACTTACATTATAAATTGTGTCATGACAAGTGGAATCTTATTTGGATAAATCATAATGAGAAGGGCAACTTATACAAGAGAAAGGAATAAAATGATTATGTGTATATGTTATGACATTGACTCATCATATTATTTTGTTTCATTGTATTAAATTTCTTCTCATATCAATTTTTATTATGTTTTGAAATGTTTAAATGAAACTTTTAAAAGAAAAATATCATTCGTAGAAATTAGTGGAGTGGGTTTATATATATATATATATATATATATGCTTTGAAGTTCTCAACATGAAAGGTCAATCATAGGAAAATAAAATAAAAGGGCTAAGCTACATTAATGAAATATCTTATCTCCAAATTTGATAAAACTACTATTATTTAAAGAGAGTAGTAAAACAAAATATATTTATTTATTATTTGTTTTGGATATTATAAGATGAATATTGATTACTTGTGAGTTATGAAAGGGTTGACTTCGTGAGGAGGTCAACAAATTGTAAGCTATATTGGTGTTATTTTGTTATGAGTGGAGACCAGTGATGGTTCCCCCACATAACTCTTATGTGTTGTGGATGAGAAGATATTTGGTTTTATACAACACCATTTGTTCTCCCAAGAGAGGAGGTTATATGACTATTGGTCAATTAAAGGAAACACTACCAAAATTTTGAAGAAATTGATATGAGGTGCCATATATAGAATTTTAGCTAGCTTAGGAGTATAGTTTATGCACATGAGATGCCTCTGTAGTTAAGAGTGGGTGGGAAAGAGTCTTGACCCTAGAAAGGGTGTAATGTTGAGTTTTCCATAGCAAGCATTGTGGATTATATTCAATCATTATTTAGGTTAGTATGGTAACATTGACAACGTAGTGTTCTAGCGGGTGCTTATGCTAGCTCCACGTTCCTATAAATATTCAAGAGAAACTGTAAGTGGGCCTATGTTGTGAACCTATAACTTAAGGTTAGAACGATAAGTGAAATATCGTGATGGTATATTTATTTATATCATAATGTGTAATGGGGTATATTGACACATTTCTATCGGCCAACACGATGTTGAGTCAAATCAAGTTTAATTATTGCATTGATTGAATCGTACCAAAGTAGTGGAGTTCACATATACCTTGTGAAGGATTGGTAACTCTAGCAAGAGGGGTGATAAGTACATTAGCTTACACTAGTTGATTAAGAACAAGGAATGAAGAGAATGCCCATGGAAGGAGTTGATGTGATTTAGAGAGATCGCTTTGTGACAAGGGGTGTCCCTTGGGAAATGGGAAACACTTTCACCCATAAATGTATTTGGTAGTAGTAATTCCAATGGATTGTGATGGCATATGTATTGTAAATCTAGAGTAATAAATCCAAGTCAGTAATGATTGTTTATAATTATCAAGGTATCCAAAGTGGGATTGTATGTATGACATAATGAAATTTATATCAAACTCAATATAAGATTCACTTAACTAGAGAATCGATGATGAGCCAAGGTTCTAACTGGCGATCAAACCAATAGACTATACTTTATATATAGGGTTCCTATATGGAACTTAGGTTGAATAAATCTATAAAATAAGTGTGTGTTTTCATTGTTTAAGTTACAAGTGGTAATAACATAAAGTCGAGATACAGTAGGGTTCCTGCTAAATAAGTATAATGCAATCGATATATTAAAAGACCCAACATGTTTTTAATCGAGTGAAGGTCTAGTGGGACTAGTATAACACATGATTTGCTATTAGGGAAGAGACATAGTTGTACCATGAATTTTTTTTCTTATTTTGAGAATGACCATAACCCTACACATGGTATAAGAAAATAATAACAACCTATTATATTATAATTTGGTTGAAGATTGATATAATTTTAGATAAACTAAAACATTATTGAGATGTTTAACTTAATCTTTTATATTAAGAAAGGAATACAAAACTCTTAAATTATAATTCTTTATAAAATTTTGTTTTTATAATATTTGATAGTTAATTGAAATTTTATCATTAAGTTGGAATTGTAGTGAGTATCATAAAAGACTTGGTTAACAAATTATGACTCTTACCAAGAACAAGATGGAAAATAAAACTTATACTGAAGGGTCTCCCCCTTATTTTTAATGTAGTAGTAGCTTTATGGTGACCTTATGATAGTACGATCAAAGTAGTGAGCAAGTAATTATTATTCAAGAGTCAACCCTAAGGAGATAAAAAGACCATGCATTATGATTACCTTTCATTTTGACCTTAACTTCGGGATAGTTTCTTGAAGGGTGGGTGTATGTGACGCCCCATATCTTGGCCTTAGGCAATTACAACATTGTTGTTTACTTATCTTACTAATTTAATGCTTAGTATTTGTTTGGGCTTAGTTAGATTGAAATAGATATTTGAGATGTGTACATCTGAACCTGTTAGAACGGAGAGTCACCCTCAGACTGCAAGAGGATAAGCCCATTACCCATCAAAATGTAAATGTATTGAAATGGTTTGAGTAGGTGGATCAATAAGACTGCAGGGAGAGGAAAAGATAATAGAAGTAACTGCAGATCAGTTGGGACCATTGGGCTATGGAGTCATAAGTATCGTGAATAATGAAGAAATTTAAACTGCCTATCAGACAAAAGGATTTATGTGGTGATGAGGAGAATAAAAAGGGATAATTGCGCGAGCAAGCAAGAGAAAAATATTGAAGCCCAAACTCCTGAAGTAAATCTCAACTGTCCAAATCAAGAGGCCACACATCACTAGATCTCACTTCGGGAATTCGGCACTTCGGAGGATTGCACGAGCAAGAAAGAAAGGAATATCACCCGAAGTCCCAAAGTAACGACAGGCTGACACGTCGATGCGGACCCAATCACTCCACGGGTGTTTTTCATATCAACACTTGGCACTCATCAATTAGAGACACATGGCATCCATCTAGCATTGACACATGGCACTCATTTCAAGCATTTTTGGACATGTCTTCAGCCTATTTTCGAGTGACACATGTCACCCCTTCGTCCACGATATGTCATCATAGTGACATCAGTCTGCCACGTCAGTTGCAGAAGATCATCCTCTAGGAAGTGCTCTTGTCCAAGCACCAATATTAGCACTATCTCCATGCGCGATTTTAATGGATGCTAGAATTAGTGGGAAGATAAAATTTAGCAGTAGCGTTAAATTTAGCAGGTGCGCCCAGATCGCAGATCATGACCAGATCAACGGCCACGTTTCATTGCGGGGACGCAACATGCTCGAATGATAAAATTCTTGAGTAGTCCCGCAACTAAAACCATGGTATAGCGAAAGTGCTACATGGCGGGAGGTTGTGAATTGCGGGCTCAAAAGCGGTGTGGATCCAAACCACCTTTGATGGCCCCACAATCGCGTGCTTATATAACGTCAAATCCGACAGCAGCACATGGCCACCCCCTAGGCGTTAAGCCGCGCTTCGATCTCGAGGAGGATTCAGTTAATGAAAAAAGACCAATATCTGAAACTTCAGTACAGTCCATAAATGGAAAACTTGGAAGCTATGGCTGAAGAGACAAAACCTTCAGCCTGAGGTACCACGATGGACAATTTCTTCTTATAGTCCCATGTTGATCTGAACTTGCATCTCACAGGAGGAAACACTCACAATCTGACAGAAGGATGTGCAAACGAAAGCTTTGAATGGGATGGCTAGATCACATTCCTGGCAGTTGTGGACTGATCTAATTATAAATAGATCAGTTTAAGACTTTGTAAATAGGGGGGTTCAAAGGCTGGAGAGCTGAGAGAGTTTTAGGAGTAGGGCTCTGTTTTTTCAGTTTGTAAGCCTGATGGGCATGGATTGTAAATATTATGTTATTGAAGATTCCTTTGAGTTGTTTTTATCATACTGTCTTCTTAGTTTACATGTTCTGTTTTTCTTGTCTGGATGTAATCTCTCTAATCTATGGATTCCTAAGGCAGTAGAGGATCTGCTATCATCTTGCCCATTTTTCATGGTTTATCACACAGACGTTATTGTTTCTTTTCTTGCCTGGATGTAATCTCTCTAATCTATGGATTCCTGAGGCGATAGAGGATCTGTTGTCATATTTCCCATATTTCATGGTTCATCACTGAGACCCTTCATGTTTTCCTTCTTGTCTGAATGTAGTATCTATGATTCATGGATTCCTGAGGCAGTGGAGGATCCGCTCTCATCTTTCCCATCCATCGTTCATCACTCAAACCCTTCATGTTTTCCTCCTTCTCTGAATGTAGCATCTATGATGCATGGATTCCTGAGGCGGTGGAGGATCTGTTGTCATCTTACCCATGTTTCATTTTTTATCACTCAGACGCATTCTCTTTTTCTTCTCCTCGTCACCACATAAATCCTTTTGTCTGATAGGCAATTTAAATGCATTCATTATTCACAATACTTATGACTCCATAGCCCAACGGTCTCAACTGATCTACAGTTATTTATGTTATTTTTTCCTCTCCCTGTAGTCTTATTGATCCACCTACTCAAACCATTTCAATACATTTACATTTTGATCGGTACTGGGCTTATCCTCTTGCAGTCTGAGGGTGACTCTCGGTGCTAACAGATCTTATTTATGTGTTGCATGTTATTATTTTTACAACAGATTCTCATGATGATGATAACTCCTTAATTTGTTTTAACATGTAAATTAAAATGTGGAATTTGGTACATGCATACCAAATCCAGTTGTGTTGTGAATGCATAATAGATGCAAGACATGATAAAAATAAACATAAATTTCTTAATTAAACTTCGATGTGTGTGTGTGTGTGTGTGTGTGTGTGTGTGTGTGTGTGTGTGTGTATATATATATATATATATATATATTATAATGTATATGCATGGAAATGAGTTATTGGTGAACTAACTTACATATTGATGAGTTGTGTGATGGACAAATTACTATAGTGATAAGATAACTTGGATGTTGTAGACATCAAGAAGATAGTGTATTCTATAAGTTGTACTTATTATTTCATTTATGATTTTAAATATTGATATGATATGTGGTAAGTGTGGTTTTGACAGGACGCACAACTTGCCCAGAGTGGTTGTTTGATGGCATGACTCTAAGAACAGTAGTTGCACGGTATGTCTTGATGTAGGGTGTTGACCCTAGTTCTATGAGGAGGGGTGGAGGTGTTGCCCATCATTTATCCTCCGAAACCTAGAGTTGTGGGAGCATTGTGTAAAGTCACACTCCCCTAGACATGTGATGGTGATTTTTGGGGAAGCTTGGTCGAGATGTATGACACTTCCACTTACGGGTTCTATCTAGAGTTAGGTCAATATAATTGACGCTCAAACTTAGTCCAGCAAAGGAAATGATAGAGTGGAAGATGGAAGTAGGTTAGGAAGGAAGGATGTTTTGATGTTAGTTGAGAATACTGATTGGAGATTAGATGTTCCACTATTGTTTACTCACTTGGCCCCTACCATTGTTAAAACCCTATTTTGATTCCATTTTGATATTTTAAGTGTGATAACGAGTTATTGATGAATTATTGTAATTTTGTTCGTTAAGATTATTAAATGATGTATTTACTTGACCTATTGCCTTGCATGCCCTGGTGTGATCATACATGAACTATACACTATAACTAGTGGTTGTTTATCATTAGTACATGCATAATATATGTGTCATCTAGCTACACACACATACTCTACATATGTACACTAATACAATTAATTAATGTATTAATTATTAAACTAAAGTATTAACTATTTAATTGAATGGTTTAATGACTATGTAAATTATATTTCATACAAAAATATTTAGAAGCATTAAATACTTTCTTTGAATTTGATTGATTGTTGGTATGATGAATTAAATGAGTATTGTGGGTTGTCATGTATGTCATAACCCTATAATTCATAGGATCATCTATTGACTGGAAATTTTTCACTCTAGGTGTATAGGTTTGCAAATAATATTTCATCTCTGCAAATTATTTTCAAGGGAAACAATGCACAAAATCCACATAATGCACTTATCCTAAGTTTTGGAGAAAATATGATTTTGCGCTCATAGAGTAAAGACAACGCATAAATGAATGGTTTAGAGGTTGGCGCTGAGATCTATGGTCCACA
>ML808168.1:165585-194466 GCA_009831015.1 Picea engelmannii | reverse complement strand
TGCAAACAACAGGTCCAATGCCTCCCCTTTTCTTATAATTTGCACCTGTGAGGATACAGTCTTTTAAGCATAACCACATGAAACATAAAGTTTTCTTTGGTATATTAACTCTCCAGATGGACTAATACCACCATTTACAAACACCATTATGTGAATTACTAGCAATGCACTGATATGCTAAGTCTGTGAAACTGATCCAAAAGCCATGTTCCATGACCAAACAATTTTATCATTTGAATTATTAAGTGAAACTCCATTGCTTTTCAACATTGTAATGAAATTGTTCCATTCATTTGACAGATTTCCAGTTAATCCAAGTTGGTTGGCATTTATCCAATTTTGTGAATTGCTAAGTGTGTTTGTAATGGCTACTTGAGAAATGGAATAGATACCCTTATTATTGAGGATATGGATTAAAGGAGCAGAAAGTTTATATGAAGAATTATCTCCAATGAAAGGATCCTTTCCAATAATAACTTGTTTTTCACTCCCTATTTGTCAGGCCAACCACTACTTAATGATATGAAATGAGCTCATAAAAAAATTCCAAAAATTTTAGACAGTAGGGTACTTGAAGTTTCCTTTCCTGATCCAGGAATTCAAGTCGACTCCTTTTAAATATTTTCCTTTAAGAATTTGACTCCAAATACTATTTCCATCAATCCCCCTCCAACAAGATTTAGCAACTAATGATTTGGAAAACCAAAAAATGTTTCTTATACCCCATCCACCAAATTCTTTAGGAGTTGCAATGGTTTTCCATTTGGATAAATGAAATCATGTTGTTTTGTTCGCTCCTCTCCATAAAAAAATTGCCATAAGTTGTTGAATTTTGTGCATAGTAGAGGCAGGAACCTTCACTAAAATGAACCAATACACAAGAATACTTTGGAGAACAGCTTTCACTAATACCAATATTCCATCTAGAGAGAGCTATAAAAATGTCCAATTGTTAATTCTTTTAACAAACTTTTCAATCAACCAATTCCAATCCACTATTTTGTATCCATTTGGTTTTAAACAAAAACCTAGAGATTTCATTCCTTCCTCCAGGTTTATGAATGGAATGTTGAACTCTAAAAATAATCTTTGTTTAAGATTGGAATCAATGTTTTGTTCTAGAAAAACTGATTTATGACAGTTAACCTTCATACCAGATGATGTACAAAAAATTGCTAAGATTGTTTTAAATTCCATCCAGTCTTTATATTCCCCGCTCCCTAGGATTAAGACATCATCTACAAAGAGTATATGTGTCACAATGTTGGTGGAGGAAACTTTGAGTCTATGGAAGGACCCTTCTTCAGCAGCTTTCCTCAATAATCTACTAAGGCATTCTACAACCAAAAGAAACAGTAGAGGAGAGAGGGGACAGCCTTGTCGGAGTCCCCATTGACTTTGGAAGAACTATGTCGAGGAACCATTGATTAATACTTCCATATTAACTATGGAAATACATGCCATAATCCACTGGGATATCTCCCAATTTAAACCAATCTGAGTTAACAACAATCTGAGAAAATTCCATCTTACCTTATCATAAGCTTTTTTCAAATCCAACTTGAGGATAATTGTGCTAAGTTTCTTCGTTATAGCTAAGTGTAAGCATTATTGAGCTATGCCAATAGCATCGAATATTAAGTGGTATTTTAAGAAGCCAAATTGTTCATGTGAAATACAAACTGCTAATTTTGAGTTAATCATTGTAGCAATAATCTTGGAGATGACTTTGTATACAAAATTACAAAGTGTGATTGGTCTAAAATCATGAAAAATCCTTAGTTTATTAACTTTGAGAATAAGTGCGAAGAAGGTGGCATTAAGTGAGCCTGGAATAAACCCATACACTTTAGATTCTTCGATAGCCAAGTGTATATCCTCCCCCAAGATCTCGAAAAAATAATGGAAAAGTTCTTGTGTCCATCCATTGGGGCCTAGGATTTTGACTTTGGGCATCTTGAAAACTGTATCTTTAACTTCATTAAACGTAACAGCTTTACCGATCTCTTCACAATCTGATTCACTAAAAAACATTGGCAATTGTTCAAGTACCTTGAGCTGGCAGTGTTTATCTTCAAACTCGATGGATCTGAATTGTGAATTGAAATTTTTCACAGCAATCTTTTTAATTTCAAAATCAGATGTGTGGAGGACACCTGAATCATATTCAATATCCCAAATTGTATTCTGTGTCCACCTCATAGTGGCATATTTATGGAAAAAAATAGTATTCTTATCTCCACTATTGAGCCAAATAGCTCTGCTTCTGAGTCGCCAAGTTTCTTCTTCAATAGTCAGAATCTTTTATTTTTCCTTCTTCATAACCTTAATCATGTCCAGATCATCTTGCTCAAAAATATGAGTCAGATAGTTATCAAAGATTACTGCCATATTGGATTCTATTTGGAGCAATTCCAATTGCAATTGCTCTTTCTTATCTCTCTTCCAACTCATCATTGATCTTTTTAGGTTCTTTAATTTTGAACACAGAAGTTGGATAGTGGAGGAATCTGACCATTGGCTCATAGAATTCCATGTTTTCTTGATGAGAGAAGCAAAATCGTGATCCTTGATCCAAGTAGGGTTGAATTTAAATGGTGGTGAATATTTATGAGAAAAGGAGTCCAGTTGAAGACAGATCGGATTATGATCCAAAATGGTAGAATTGATTACCGAATATCTAACCTTGTAGTTGTTTTTGAATAGGGAGTCGTCAAGTAGGAAGTGGTCTAATATCTTCTCTATGCCATCAGTCCCAGCTCTGCCATTTCGTCAAGTGGGAGTAATTTTAGTAGGCTGGACATCCACTAAACCAGAGGAGTGTATGAGACTTGTGAAGAAGTATGAGAGTGGTTCTGATCTTGTTGAATCCCCCCAAGATTCCCTTGTTGAAAGTGTGAATTTTATATCCCCGCCAACTATAATGTCTTCCTCGTTCAATAAACCAAATTGAATAATAGGGAGCCAGAATAATTCCTTATCCTTATAGGGGGCATAACAATTTAGCAATTTTTTGGGTATGTGTTATATTCTTTGCATGCAAGGGGGTTAGAGGGGGGGGGCGCTAGGCCTTCCCCTTGAGGGGTGTAGGGGGGTGAAGCCCCCCATGTGGGGATTCGGGGGCAACGCCCCCTAAAAAAAAAATCTACCTCAGGAAACGTGTCACGTATTTAGGTGGTTTTTCGGCACATGGTTTTTGTCGATGGTTTTCTATTTTCGGTTAAGGAATTAGGGTTTTGGACTAATACAATTCATTGGGTTAGTTTTTTGGATGTCGTTGGCTCCTATATGTATATTTTATTGTAAACAATGTAACACACATGAATGAATATAGAATATGTTGGTTTTTCCGGTTTGGGTTTCCAGGGGAAAAATCTCTGTGTAATGTTTGTATTTGCCATTGTATATTTTCTATTCTTTTTCAGAATATCTGTTTGCAGTAGATATTGTACAAGGTTAGAATCTACAAATTTAACTTTATCCGTTGACTATTTAATCCTTCCTTCCAGATAAATACCTTCAAGGGTGTCAAGAGAAGATCGCTCAGCAAAGGCTGGATTCCATCCACTCATCAATCCACCGGATCGTCCACAAGGGTCCAGAGCCACAACATTCCAAGTGGGAACACATTATAGGAAGAGCCTAATATCCTTTTCACTGCTTACGAAGGTTTCTTGGATAAAAATTATATCAGGGTTAAGTTGTGAAAACAAAGCTTTAAGGGAGGCAATTTTATGGGGTCAACCAAACCCATGAACATTTAGGGACAGGATGATCATAATGGAACCTGGATATTCGATTGGCCTTCTCTAAGGGCCGAAGAGGAAGATAAAATGGGATCAATATCCAATGCAACAGGAAGGGCCGAGGTCAATGGGAATTCTCAAATTTGTAAATCTATATCAACAAAAGAGGTTAAACCTCCCTTCATTGCTCCTGGAGGGGTTTTTGGGATTCAGGCTCTGGTTTTTTTTCTGAATAGTGACATTTGAACGAAGTGAAGTAGAGGGAAGAAGAGTAGAAAGGTTATAAACAGGTAAGGGTTTGGGAGAAAGGGAGACCACATACTTGGGAAAGTGATTGGGGTAAGAACAATAGGGTCATCAAGGGTTAAGGAATTATGGGTAAAATCCTTAAGGTGGGGGTCACCCGAGACAGAGACATCCATAAAATGACATGTATCTTTAGTTAAGTTTTCTTCATGCTCCAAAACAGAGAGAGGTGCAGCGTTCAGGGGAGAATCATCAGGAGGGGGGGAAGTCTAAAAATCTTCAGGACTGACAAAGTCAAATTCCAAGGGCCGCAAAGCACAATTATTGACCGACTTCTCAAGATTTTTCATGAGAACTCCCCAGAAATCTCCAAATAAATCAAGAACCCAATTTTCATTACACTTTAGGTAGTCAATTTTGGCCGAGGAGATCTTATTGAAAAAGGAGGGGAAAAATAAGTGCATCTTACCTAGAAGGGAGCCTTTGTCGATAGGGCCCACTTCTAAAACTTTAGTAGAAGAAAAAAATGTCACCGAGGGATCGAGGCTCTATGATTGAACCATGGAAGTCAGGCAACTTGACTTGAAATGTCTCATTTCCAGCAAACATGGCAATGGAAAGGCTCCTTCCAAAAGTCGATTGCTTGCAGGAAATGGACATCATCGATGGTGATGTCAATAGAATCTGGAAGACCTTTGTCTAGGTCTAGTTCTACCAAGAGCCAAACTAACCTCTTGTTATGTTTGTGGAGAGACAGTTCATCAAAATAAATAAACTTACCAACAGAGTTTGCAATCGCTTCAAAAATCTGGATGGACCAGAACTCAATAGGGAAGTTTGGTAAGAGCATCCAAAAATATATTTTCCTAAAATTTTCCAGAAGGGGATTGAACCCCGGGAGCCACCTTTTCAGCATTAATACACCTTTGCCAAAAATCCAAGGCAAACCCAGGATGCACAGAAGATCACTTTCAAACAAAAAGTGGAACACCAAGCAGTGATTTGAAAGAAGATTGAACCTAGGGCAGTATCCAAGGATGGGTTTCCAGAAGGAAATCATTCACTTGAATAGTTATCGCATACTCATCCTGGCGTAAAAAAATTACCAACAAGAGCTTTCTCTGTGAGGCCTAACACTCTATCCATAGAAATATCCCGACAGAGAATATAGCTAGGCTTGTCTTCACGGGTCTTCCAACACTTTTTCTTCCAGTTAATATGAGAAGTAACACCAACGGAACAATTGCAACCAGCGCCGATATTGTGTAGGTGAGAGGCCTGGGGAGCATAAGACGACAACGAGGAACCAAAGCATGGTAAAGGGTCCAGAGCGGGAGGAATAATGGAGTTGTCTGCACCGGTGAATGCACTAAGGTGATGGAGAGATGAAGGGATTGTGTCATGCACATGATGAGAGCCAAGTGGTTGAGATCTGGAGGGTAAAGTAGGCACCTATCAAACATTTGGCAGGGAGATTAAAGTAGGAGTAAAAGCATTGAAAACAATAGGTGTGTGATGGGATGGAGATGAAGCCCTCACTGCAGTCGAAGGAAAATGAAACTGAGGATTCATCACCTGACGATGACATTCATACATGAGTTTGTATGTCTCGTCGACAAGAAAAAGGCCATCCTTAGCTCACAACTCATCCTCGTCAACCTAGGAAAGATTGATGTTGTTGTCCATCTACCCTAGAAACATGTCACGAATGTTGAGTTGTAAGATATGTCCATCTGATTAAAGAGAAAATCCACAGTTGCAAAGGGGAAAAACAAGGTGACTTGTCATTGGTAGGGCCGGTCAGAGTAGATGTAGGGGAAAGTACTACAGTTATCAATCATACCCAAGGGGACTGAGTATACCTAACCTCTAAGCATGACTACTGCGGAAACCCTAGGGGCCAACATGTCACCTGCGGAAACCCTAGTGCAAAGCTCTATCATTACAACTATCCTGAAAAGGTTTTCTCCTCGTCAACCCAGGAAAGATCGATGTCATTGTCCATCTACCCTAGAAACATGTCACGAATGTTGAGTTGTAAGATACATCCATCTAATTAAAGAGAAAATTCACAGTTGTAGAGGGGAAAAACAAGGTGACTTGTCATTGTCGGGGATGGTCAGGGTAGACGTAGGGGCAAGTACTGCAATCATCAATCGTACCCAAGGGGACTGAGTATACCTAACCTCTAAGCATGACTACTGCAGAAACCCTAGGGGCCAACATGTCACCTTCGAAAACCCTAGTGCAAAGTTCTATCATTACAACTATCCAGTATATATATATATATGTGTGTGTGTGTGTGTGTGTGTGTGTGTGTGTGTAGATAGATAGATAGATAGATAGATAGATAGATATATTAGATGAATTAATTGACTCAAAATATTATTTATCTTTCTCCAAACCTAGAGTATTATCTTATTGGAGAAAAAATACAAAGATACATGCAAATACTCATACAATTGATCATTCTATATATCATTCTGATACATGTTCCCATGACCAAGACCTCTTATTTTTTGGAAACAAGTTTAATATAGATATTTATCGTGGTAATATGCAATTTTGAGATATTGTCCTTGGATTATTTTTCACTTATAAGTATATACCTTTCTAGATAGGAAGATATTTTCTATCATTTGGTATTGTAGAACAACAACACAAGGTTTATAATGAATTTTTTGCTAAGGATTTTTTTCTAAAGATATATCTCTAACGAAAAAAAATTCTAATGATTCTTTTTTAATATTTGATTATTATGGTGATAAATGAAAGAAGGAAACCCAAACCCCCAAGTCAATGCCCCACCACCACCACCAATGGACTAGAATATTGAAATATTAAGAGAGATTAGGAAACTTAGAAATATGAGTGATATATTTGGGGTGGAGTCCCAATTCACCGCTCTCTTTCCCAAGGATAAAAAAACCATAGATACCATTGTTCACACAATTACCCAAGACAATGGGGCATTATACAATATTACATCTTATAGAGAGAGGAAACATCATGAATATGAATACGGTTTGGGTCACGAAGTAGTAAAAAAACTAAATATTAGAAAAGAGGATATGTTTGGCCTTTTCAAAGACCCTTGTATGAGCGAAATCCATAACACTAACAAACCTCATATTTCTAAAGAGTGGTGCACTTATCATCCATTCATTGATAATGGGATGGATGGGTGGTACACGATTTTCAATGTGTCACCTCATAACTATTCCATCACTTGCAATTCCAAGGGGTATGTTTGGGTATGCCACAAAACTAACCCAATGTGAGGCATCAAGATGTAAGCCGCCCAAACCCTCCACCTCGTAGGCCATTACCTAGGGTAGAATTCCCTCCTATACAACAAATTCTTCCATATACACAAGAACGATTGCTCCACTGAAACAAATGATGGTTCATCATGCCACATTTGTTGAGGGAATTGACCAGTTAGGGCCATCATATACTAGTGTGGTAGGGTCATTATCTTCCAATGGGGTAGGACCATCATCTCATAGTTCGGGGGGGGACCACAATCTAGTATTGGGGGTGGTCCATCATCTCATAATGTCCCTGGTTCTTTTCACATATGTGCACATCCAATGGTCATATTTGCAATGATGTTTCAAGTGATATTCTCGTGGTGGATTTCTAAGCCAGGTAAGTGCAATGATATATTTAACTTATATTGGAATTATAATTGGTTAAAAGTAAATTTGTTCATATTCTTTTTTTTTTCTATGGGGTGTGTGTGTAGGTGTGATGCAGGAGCATCCTACCTCCTTTAAATCATTATTTTGAAAAGACCTATGGGGTCTTCATTTTATTAAGGGAGTTGGTTCCCTATGTGTGTATTGTTGTAATTTCCTATGGAATTCTAGAATAATTGTGTAATTAATATTGAAGAGTGAGGATATTGTAATCAGATCTGCTTCTTAGAAGATATCTCGAGAGTTGTGAGTGAGTTGAGAGATATTAGGTTTGTTATAGATCTTATGAGGATTGTGAGGCATAAGGATAGGAGTTGAATGAGAGGATTTTGTGGATATGTGAGGATCCGTATGGATTTATTGTTGAGATTATTTTGGATCTGAAACAGATTCTAGTTTTAGAGTCTTTGTGTAAAATTGTAATCCTTAGAAGAATCTGAAGTGGGCCAAACAATATTTGAATCAGGCCAAGGAAAGGCACAGATTTGCCTCATGTAAATCGATGTACAGTTGTGTACATTTGATTAATGAAATAACATTCTATTTCAAGTGTTATTGGATTGAGTCTAAGAAGCCTTTGTTCATTATGTGATTGATGAATCCCTATATATCATGTTAAATGTGCACGGTGCAGGTTAAGCTCAGAAGGGTTAGCGACTATAGATATAGTTTGCATGAGAACGCACAAAAAGATCTAAGCTCGAGAGAAATAGCACCAGGAAACGTGTGCAGAGAAGCATTGCACGAAGGATCAGACCTTTAGAAAGGTCATGGTAAAGATCAAGAGGAATTTGCACCTTGAGGTAGATAATATCGAGATTGAAACCCTTTGTAACCAATGGATAATTTTGTGTTATAGTTGAACGATAGAGAGACATCGATCGGTGATTATTGTTAAGGATCAATGATCATAATTTGAATTGAGGCTAAACTACTAACTAGATCCTTGGACAGTCCCTTTGTGGACTTATAGAGCAGCCATGTGAAGAAAAGGTTTCCTAACTATGGGTAAAGAGAGATATCAGGTAGGGTGTCTCTATCAATTTGTCTACTCCTTCTCCACAAGGAAAAAATATTGGTGTCCCTGGGGCTTGTTGAGATTTTATGTAATTTCGAAAGTTATTCCTAAGAGTAATTGTACTGGTCATAACCTCGAGAAGGTTGACTTGATAAGTCATTGTGAAAGGGTTTATTAAGAATTCATTGATAAAGGGTTTATTGATAAGTCATTGTGAAAGGGTTTATTGATAAGTCGTGTCTTTTAGGTCTTTTAGAGTATAAATAGAGGTTATATCAAGTCATATTGAGATCATTCAATGAATATAATATAAGAGAGTAGTGTGCATTATCTAGGAGGTTATTCTTGGTTCGTATCTGGGTCTCTTTGGTCTTGATTTCAGGAAAGAGCATTGTATGACATTGTACATGTTGGAGGAATCTATATTGAGGAAAGTTTGCAGATTTTTCTCCCCCTTGAGGGTTTCCCTGAGGATATATCTTGTTGTTTTGTGGATATCTATCTTTGAGTTGTGATCTTTTTGTATATTAAATAATAATAAAATAATGTACAATGTTTTCTCTTTTGAAAAACCAACATGGTATTAGAGCAGGTTCAGCCCTCACTCTCTCACGAGAGGGTTTGCAGGAGACTAGATTAGTTGTGTGATAAGTGGATAAGTAGATTTTCCACTTCTCTAAGTGTTTAAAAGGTGTCGCTAATGAAGGAAAAGCATTGCCCCTCAAAATCTCCCTTCTCATCCACGAACCCTGTGAATTTAGCCATGGAGTAGAGTGTCTTGGTGGTGTCCAACAGATCTACATATAGAAATGTGATAAGGGTGACCCAGAGTTGTGCACTGTGGAAATCCTTGAAACTCATGGCCTCAACAGTGGTCGTGATCCTGTGCACATCTATGACTTTCTTTAAAATATCATAGGCATGGTTTCATGGTGTGGAGTTGTCAAATTTGGTGGAGATATCATGATACCAAAAGATAACCTATACGGAAATTTGTGAGACATTTCCATTGAGATACCAAAATGGTGGAGCTTCCAAGTAGAAGGATCCACCGAAGTGTTTTATTTTAAGCATTTTATTTGATCGATGGTTTCAACAGTAGAATTGGGTCTCAGTGTGCACGGTCTTTTCAGCAACCACGTCTCATCTTTCCAAGGTGAGGATAATCGAGATAAGGAATCTATGTGGTGTTTTGGTAAAAGATTAAGAATTAAAACATTGAATGACTATGTGAAAACTCATGGATCGAATCGATTAGGTGATCACGGGCGAGACAAAATGGGATTTGTAATTTTCAATCTATTTAATTTTGGATGTCACTGTGTGCACCATGTGGTGTTGGTAGCAATGAAAATGACCGATGACATCATTTCAAAATCTCCAAGTAATGGTATTACCATGAGGAAGAGAAAGAAGATGGAATTGTTTAAAATCATCCAACGCAGATGATGACATTGTATATTGATAAAATGTCAGTGGGTTTATGAGAATGAGAATGTTGTGGGAGGAATTTGTATAATGCGAAATGAGAATACCTTTGACGATAATATGGTGTGAATAAATATGCTATAGAGGCTTATGAGAGAGGCCTATACAAGAATATATTGTTGTGGCTATTTTATATGTGCAACGTAAGCCTGTAGGGGCCATCCCACCTTCTTTTATGTTGTGGGAAGTGTTAGCACTACATCATTTTGGTATCAGTTTGGTATGATAGCCAAAAACAAATGAAGGCTAGGGATAAAAAGGAGTTGTGCAACTAGCAAATTAATGCTTTGGGAGTCGAACCTTGTTCACGGTTTTTGTTTGCATCTGCTAGGAGCCAATTCTTTGGCATAGTTAGCATCAGTTATGATACAAATTGTTCGACGTTGTTAAGTATGGCGTGATCTCTTGAACTTCTAGTGCATGTTTAATATGTCAAATGATATTCAAGAGAAATGCATATGGAAAAGTGTAACAGTGATGCACATGGTGTTCTATTGTGAATAATTTTTACATTAATATGTTGATTGGGATATAGTTGTGCATGCCTGCTATTCATGATAGAATCATGGTTCATAGAGGAGGCATCCAGTCAAGAGGGATGGGGTATGGATTTTGTCTCAATCATAGAGGGAGAAACCAGTGAGGCAGACTGGATGGTAGGGTTTGTTTTTAGTGACAGAGGGAGTTGGCCTTTGAGTTTGACAAGAAGGATTTTAGTCTCATACATTACTATTTGGGATTAGAAGTATGACATATGAATTCTTCCTTGGTCAGAGAAAATATGTTGTGGATATCCTGAAGAGGTTCAAGGTGTTGGATTGTAAACCGATGGGATCAAATATGAAGTTGTTGGATGATAAGACTTCAAAGGTTGTGGATGCTACATTATACAGGAAGATGATTGGATCATTGATGTATTTGAAGAATACATGACCATATATATGTTTGTTGTGAACACCCTGAGTTAGTACATGGCTGACCCCAGATGTGTTCACCTGATTGTAGTAAAACATGTGATGAGGTACCTTAAAGGTACAGTGGATTATGGGCTCAAGTATGTTGCAGAAAGTGAGATCAGTCTACTTGGATATTCTGATTCGGATTGGGTCGGTAGTGTTGCAAACTGGAAAATTACATTGGGATGTTGCTTCACTTTGGGATCCGATAAGATTTCATGGATCAGTAAGAAGAAGACATGTGTAGCACTCAATAAGGTTGAGGCAGAGTATGTGGAAACATGTGCAACAAGTAACGAAGCAGTGTGGCTTTGGAAATTGTTGACTGGATTATTCGATATTGCGATGAAGGAAACCTGTATCTTGTGTGACAACCATAATTGTATAAAGTTTTCAAAGAACCCGGTGTTTCATGATAGGTCAAAGCATATCGAAATCAGGTATCACTATATCATGGATATGGTGCAGAAGGGAGTAGTGAGACTCCAATATGTAGCTACCGATGAGCAGGTTGTGGATGCGCTGACAAAGTCGTTTTCAAGGACGAAGTTCGAGTACTTCAGGGACAAGCTTGGCATAGTCCCTCTTCAGAGAGAGTGATGGCTTCAGATGTTATTGCAGGGTAGTGGATGTCATGATGACATTTTGTATCTATTGGATATCTACCCACCATCCTTGGATGAATGTTGAAGAGAGGAGGTACAAATGTTATCGCAGGGTATTGGATGTCATGTATAAGATATCTGAGTTTTCTGTGGGAAACTGGATAGTCTCATGATGAGATGTTGTAGCTATTAGAGAGCTACCCACCGTCCATGGATGCATTTTGTGAAGTCACTATATATTTCCTATGATGTATACATTCATGTGTCTGACATTCAATGGTCATGAGCTATACATTCATGTGTCTGACATTCAATGGTCATGAGCTCGTGTGGATGACGACAGTGTTAGATTCTATGCCAGATAAAATGCCTTCCTCATTAAGAGGGAGTGTTGAGATTTTATGTAATTTCGGAATTTATTCCTAAGTGTAATTGTATTGGTCATAACCTTGAGAAGGTTGACTTGATAAGTCATTGTGAAAGGGTTTATTAATAAGTTATTGTGAAAGGGTTTATTGATAAGTCATGTATTTTAGGTCTTTTAGAGTATAAATAAAGGTTATATCAAGTCATATTGAGATCACTTATTGAATATAAGTACAAGAGAGTAGTATGCATTTATGTAGGAGGCTATTATTGGTTCGTGTATGGGTCTCTTTGGTCTTGATTTCGGGAAAGAGCATTGTATGACATTATACATGTTGGAGGAATCTATACTGAGGAAAGTTTGTAGGGTTTTCTCCCCCTTGAGGGTTTCCCTGAGGATACATCTTGTTGTTTTGTGGATATATAGCTTTCAATTGTGATCATTTTTTATATTAAATAATAATAAAATAATATACAATATTGTCTCTTATGAAAAACCAATAGGGCTATTGGAACACCGTGTTTCCCCCAGTCTGTAAATATAAATTTATTGGCCATGAACTATGGAAAACTTAAAAGTGTGAATGGTTGATTTGATGGACCGTATGTAGAAGGTCTATGAATGTAAATTCTAATTATTTTAATAGAAAATGGTTATGTGTTGCATGACTGATGAAAGAGGGGATGTGCTAGGAAAGAGACCACAAAATGCTATGAAAGGTGGTGGAGGGGACCAAGAATTCTTGTGTTAACCTCCACCAAACTAGTACCATGCTGGAATTAATTTACTTAAATCATAACAACCCTCTAACTAGGAATGAATTCTCATCAAGCTGGTAGGTGGGAAGGCCCCCTCAAGAGTTAATGAGGGATGGGGTAGACTGCCCATCGGGAAGGCTTCCGGACCTGACCACTGACTGGTGGATTCGAGCCACACACAATCTTACTGAGGGAGGCAAGAAAGGAAGTGTGGTGGATAGAGGGAGACCTGTGAAAGAATGAAGAGACGAGAACGAAAACTCTCGGGTCCGAGGAAGGATTGAAATTTAAAAGTGAGTTTTGATCACAAGGGATGGAGACGGAGTCAGGAGAAGGAGAGTAAACTTCATCCTTGTCTATTCATGTATAGGGAGAAGGAGAGTAACCTTCGTCCCTAGCTTTCGTTGATATGGAAGTGAGATATTGAATCTCAAAGTATCGTGGTCTAAGCTCAGGGTTGGCTAGTGATAAATCCATCAGGAGTGACTAAGCCTATGGTTGGATGGAAGCAAGCACCCCTCTCAGCAGTTGCAACATGCCTTATGGTTCTGATAAGTGTCTTTATGCCTTGTGATTTGAATTGGAAATAATGAATTGCATTCTTGTATTTATATGCCCAAAATGGTTTCTGTACTGAATGATTAAGTTAGAAGTATGCGTTCGTTCCTTGAGAACTTTCATATCTACTTTATTTTCCTTATGCGCTAGCTTAATTCCTTGGAAGCACTTTCCCATAGAATTTTTTCACCATCCTAGAGTCGCATGAGTTCTTCCTGATTGCAGAGGTTGAACCCCGCAATCACTACGAGGATGAAATCCAATAAGATTAGGAGAGATAGTGCATGTATGCACCAAGTCTCTGCAAGGTGGGCAGAGACCGAGATCATCTTAAGTCCTAAAGTTGAGGAATGAACGTAAGGAGTGCATGGAAGAACGCTTTCAAGCATTACGTTCAAGAGGAAGAGTGCAAAAGCCTTAAGCCTTTCAAAGCCAATGAAGCTCAGGAAGAATAGTGAGGTTCAAGTATCAAAAGGGAATACCCTTGCGTTTAGAAGATTAACAGATGAGATCCATTCGGGAGGACCCAGGGTCTATCCCGATCATTAGATTAGAATAAGGGGCGCAGGTGTCAACACCTTGACTCCTTCAGTCTTTGCAAGATCGCACATCAAGAGATTCGCACATTGGGGTGAATAAGCTCCTGAAACCTGAAATTGCGATGTGATTTGGATCGTAGATCTAAGGATCTATTGGGACCCTCCTTGACCATCAGATTGGTGAGATCGGGGATCCGCACATTAGGAGATTCTCACATTGGTGCGACTAAACCCCCGAAACCTGAAGTTGCAATGTACTCTAGTCCATTAGATCAAGGAAGGTCATGGACCATTGATCTGACGCGAGCAAATTAACACTAGAGTATGTGGGAATTCGAATTTCCCTAAGAACCAAGCTCGGAAGAGATAAGTGCCTTTCTGAAGCACATATGAGGTCCAAGAGGCAAACTTGTCTCAAATTCATAAGATCAGGAGGTAAATCAAAGGTTGAGACTTTGAAACATCTGAGATATTCCTAGTCAGGGAAGAAAGTGGAATCTCAAGATGAGGAGCTACAGTGTTCATTGGATTGATCACCGTGAAATATCTGGACCATCAGATAATAGTTCAGACAATGAGTAGTAAGCGCAGAGGAGAACATATATTAGTCATTTGGTCTGAGTGTAAAAGAATATTTGCCGCCCAATCAAGGTAAAGTGCACTAACGATAATCCTTGAGGGTACATGAGAGGAATGGGGTTCCAAAGTCCCAAAAACATTAGAACCGTCCATCTAGGAGGACATGTGGCTAGAGATCATCATTTCATTGACTTGTGACTCAGGGAAGTCAAAGGGTAGAGTTGTGAGAATTTGCGAAATAGAAATGACGATTTGATTTGAGCCGTTAGATTGTGGGGAGTTGTGAGTCGTCAATCTGATGCTCGCAAATATCAGGAAATCGGGAATCGGGAGAACAGAGGTGAACCAACCTCCAAAGTTGCGAAATTTGAAACTGTGACTTGATCACATTTGTTGATTGGCATGGGGACACTTGTCAACAGATCAAGGTCTCCGAGAGAACTGTAGTGGGGTTCTCAGTTTGAGAACTGAGATTTCTGAACCCTGAAGTCCTGAAGTGATCCATAACTGTTGAATATGGAGGATGCGTGGTGCAAATCAGTGAACTCCAGGTGAAGTTCCGAAGTGATTCATAGTCATCAGATTCAAGGGACACATGGTGCAAATATGTGGGCTTCGAGTGAGGACCCAAATTAATCCTCGATGGTCAAATTAGGAGGACACGTGTCAGAGGATTGTGGCCTTTGGTTAAAAATTCGTTGGGGAGAAGGCTTGAGACTTGAGATCTCAGAAGTCTGAAATCTAGAAGGAGATCTCAACCATCGATCGAGAAGAGGGTTTTGGGACCATTGATTTGGGTTAAATGGTCGAACACCCAATGTGGAAGCAAGACTGTTGATCGAAAAGGATAGGTGTCTACAGATCATTAGTTGCAGAAGTTTGAAGTATGGAAGAAGCAGGGTTTGATATTTTAAAACCCAGGAATCTGGAATTGTGAAGAGATCACAGTCGTTGATCTAGGAGGGACAGATATGTTTCGTAGATTTGAGAGGGGAAGATATGAACCATCGATTCAGAGAGTATCATCAATATCGTGAGATCGACGATCCCATAGCATTGTGGGGACAAGAGTTGTGTGAAGTTTAAAATATCGAGGTCGGTCCACAATTCAAACTGTGGTTTCGTCAGGAGGACACGTGGAGACTTGAGGAGGATTGTGAGCCCAAAATTAGTTTGACCCCAAACCGCTCGTGATTGTTCCCACAATTGCATGGTCATCACCAAGGTCACGTCCGAGGAGAGGCCAAGAGAAAAGGGGCTAACACCAACTCCGAGACTTCACTGAAGTGCGAAGAAGAAGGTCACGGATATCATAATACCTACAACAGAGGTTGAAAGGGGCCTGGGTCTGATTTAGAGGTGATACTAACATGGTCTTAAAGTCTCCTTTGACTTAGACTCAGAGAATCTTGACCGAAGGTTCAGGATAAGTTGTGGACTCTCCAAATTAGAACCTATAGAGAGAAAGAGGATTTGTTCATGTAAGGAAGACAAAAAAATTATTTTTTTTTTCTTTGCCCCATCGTGGGTGTGTTACAGCTACCCCTACATGGTCCACTCCCACAAAATAGTATAGGCACAAGGGTGGCCATTTCCATGGAATTATGTTATTCTTGGTAATGTATAACATAATCATAATTGTTGATTAGATTGATTCATTGTGCAACCACTTTTTCAATGATTAATAATGTATGTGTGTATTGCTTTCCTAGAGAGACCTCTATGTCGTTTTTCACAACATTGGTTAACACGTCAATTGTTGTTGTATCTTCAATGGTGAAAATTCATACAGAGGTAACTATTTCAACATATGTACATGTTATTCATGCTAGATCATTAATTCTTGCATCTAACTATTTAAACACGTGGTGATTGTATCCATTCATTAAAGTTCCTAGCTCGATTAGTGTGTGCAAAAAAATAGTGTTGTTATCCCTTTTCCTACCACAATATCAATCATAGTCACATCCACTATGGTTTCCTCTGAGCATGATGTTCAACCAATAGCTCTGTCTCCTAGCCAAGGACCCCATTCTCCTAGTCCGCAATCATGTTTTGTGGTGAGATGAATAGTAGATGAATTTGTTAATAACCAGATGTTGAATTCAATTTATACACATGTTCATAATTGGTTGAATTAAATGATATTGTCTATAGTTTTTGTAGAATACGAATGCATAGAGGATTTCTTTGAAGATGAGGACTCCACATGCACCCATACCTCGCATGGATCCAGTGAGTCTTGTTATAAACATTTGAGTTGCAAAATATTTTTTAAGTTTGTTAATATATAAATTGGGGAAATAACTCATAAATATTGATTTTTGAATTGCAGTATTTGGATATGTACTCTGATCCTACATGTAGGCAATCTCAATCTATGTCAAGAAAAAACAAGAGGAAGTTTGATTTTTGAACGAGCACATGGCATTGGTAAGGCTTCTGAGGATTACTAAATTCCTTCTTTATCCATGTAATCCCACATAACTTGTACTTTGGGATATGTACATTTAAAGGTCATGTACTTTAGGATATGTAGATTTAAATAAATTGGTTATCAATAATATGTACATTTTATTACATATTTGCTCGTTTCCTTGTCTCTCTTACTTATTTATATTGTTCTTAAAAAATTTGTGTTGGTTGTTTGATGATTTTTTTCTATGTTATGCTATTATTACCTACTAGTATGCCAAAGTCTTGGATCGGTACTGGAGGTTTCCTTCATCAATTACATTGTTGTAAATGAGTGGTATATATCTCCAAATTTTTTATCTTGTGATATGATCATGGCATATGTTAGAAATGGAAGTTAAAGGAGACTTCAAATCTACATGCTCTCTACTTGTCATAGGATTCAAAAATGAGTAGTTGAAGGAGTGCCTTAGTAGATATCAAAATTACATTTGGATGAGGCCAAACGTTCATTTAAATGTTACATTTCAATTCATTCATTGTAATTCTAGTAGGCTATATAAGTTCCCATAATGGCCTCTCATGTTGAAATCAACCTCACCGCCAATATCCAATATGTTGCCTTGTATAACCTTATATCATGACTTGATTCCAAAAGGTGAGACAAGATTTCCTATAGAGTCAGAAAACACATAAACCAAATCACCCCTGGTGAGAAAACAAACATGGATATGGGTCTAGAGGTCCAAAATAGAAGCTAGAACATAAATTAATAAGCCCTTAATCCCAAAGACCATAAATTACTCATGTTACTTGAACTTTTGAATTATCGAAACTTTTTTCCTAGGCAAACAATTGTGAATTATTTGAACTTTTAAATTACACATAGTGTTGAACCCCACACACAATGTCATACACATTGTACTATATTATACAATTATTTTTATTGTCTCCCACATGACTACCAACATACATTATCTTATATACAAGTACATGCACTACCTCACATAACTACCAACTGATAATTACATTTTCTATTCATAATTCCTTTGACTTGCAATGATCTCTAAGCAGTGGTACCTGACCATAAATCTTGAGTATGAACAACTGTTAGGGTCCTAACCCGCACATAGGTAGATAAATATATTCGGATTTAATAAAGGTCAATATTAATAAGGCCTTTCAATAAAATAGAATAAAGCAGATGTAAGAAGACCTAATAGAAGCTTCCACTTCTAGAAGGATCTTCCTATAGATGCTTCTCTTGATAGACATATTTAGTATAAATAAGGGTCGAGGGTATGAAAAACCTAGCTTGAAGATTATTGTAACAGAGCGTTGCTCGACTGGAGGTTTCCCCCTCGAAGAGGCCTGTGAACATTTCTTTCTGAATCAAAGTGTTATTTTTGTTGTTGTTCTTATATCATTTATGTGTTATTGTGGAGATTGTGTTGGTTATATTACTGTTATTCTGCCATTTCTAGCATTTCATTTTTGTTTTGCATACTTTTTATATCTGGTATATTGCAAGTGGTATCAGAGCACTTTCCTTGGCAGAAATTGTGGGAATTTTTTTTTCATGGTAGAGATGTATTCCGGTGTCTTTAAGCCACAGAGATCTGTCGTTACGTGCATAAACCTATGGTTGAGGGATTCATACATGCCAGAAATACAAGTGGCTCTTAAGAGAACATCTGTTGGCCACCCTTGTAACCCCTGTTTGTACCCCTTCGAGTGGTAGTGCATCAGACAGCACCTGTGTACGGATTGGCCTAGATTTCCTAAAGCCCTCTTTAGATAAACCTATCGGCCGCCGGACTATTATAGTGTCACCGAGAACAGCACTCAGGAAGATACTCTCTAGTACCTGGGTAGTCGAGTAGTACGGCTAAGGGTACGGTCTATCCTCCTTAGTTAGCGCCCTGAGATATTGGGCCGAGTACTACTATTGGACCCCGCACATATATTAGAGAGCTATAGCACAGGGAAAACCCTTGTCTGTAGAACCCTTGAATACCTAATCCTTGGGGGACAGAAACATAACCAAATTAAAACAGACAAGATCTATTTCCATGCAACTGTGTTCGGGTTACCAAGTAAATACACATTTCTTTCTCATTAATCATTTTGGGATTTCATCAGTGCAATATTCTTCAGACCAGAGTATAACTCCGCAGGTGTAAAAAAAATAAAAAATAAAAAGTCTAGAAATTTTTTCACCATTATTTGAGACCTATTCCATTGGATTCATCTCTTCGCCCTCATCACATTCATCCATATCATTTTTCAGCAATATTTTTTACCCTACCTGCTCCTTTTAAGTTCACCCATCCTCATGACCCATACCCATAGCCAAGACCTGGAAGCTAGCTTCAACACCTTGCAATATGGTTTCCTCGAAACCCAAAAAGAAGTGAAACAAATCAATGCTACTTTTGCCTCCATCGATTCATCCATCAATGCTACCATAAATACAACCATGCAATCCTCAATGGAGGAAGTCAAACAAGAACTGACCACCTAGCTTGAATCTATCTTTGCATCACTCTGCACCAAAATGAAGATCCCTACAGATGATCATTTCTCTGAAGCACCTCCAAAGACTGAAGGTGAAAATTCCTCCCATTCCCATACCTTTCAGTCCCATCACTTTCAGCGTGACCTACGCCTTCCATGGGTGGATGTGACCAAATTTTATGGCTCGGACCCCACTAGTTGGGTAACCCAAATGGAACATTATTTCTCTTTATACAGCATTACAAATGACTTGGCCAAACTCCAATATGGTGTTCTCCATATAGATCAACAACATTGGCAATGGTGGCAATGGAGAAAAACTTCCCGTCAAGGGTATATTTCTTGGACCCAATTTGTGACTGAGATTTATGAATGCTTTGACATGGACACCAACCATTTGGGTTGTTTGAAAAAGTTGAAACAATCAGGAACAGTAGAAGACTTCATAGTTGCCTTTGAGTGCCTGGCTTTTCGAACAGAGGGCATGACCTGATGCTTTCTTTCGAGAGTGTTTTATCAGTGGCCTCAAGGAGGAGATTTGGTCCCATGTCCTCATGGCTCGACCCTCAAGTTGGGTGGAGGTTACTAAAAGAGATAAAGAAGAATAACAGGTTGTATCCTCTCAAAATAGAAAACCCTCCTTTATCCCTCGCCCTAAACCCATAACTCCCATTACTCCCTCCGCCCCATTAAAGATCCAAAAATTTACCAGGGCTGAAATGGTTGAACGCCAACTCAAAGGCCTTTGTTATAATTGTGATGACAAATATTTCCTGGGCCACAAGTGTAAGGAACAAAATCTCTTTATGGCCATCTCTGAGGATATTTCGGAAGAGGATGTTGAAACTCCCCTTATGTATGAGTCACCTAAAATCACTAACATAACCCCTCCCTCAGACCCTCCCGAAGTCGAACTCGTCATTTCCCTCAATGCTCTCACTGGCTTCTCCACTCCCCAAACCCTCAAGTTAATCGGTTACTTCAAGCATCGAAAGGTCATCATTTTGGTTGATAGTGGAAGCACCCATAATTTTATTCATCACCGCATTGCCCAAGAAACTCATTGCTACATCCATGCTGTCAACAATTTCCAAATCATGATTTCCAATGGTGGTTCCATGAAATGTGGTGGGAACTGTGAAAATGTGCGTCTGCAAATCAGTGACTACCACCTAAAATCCCATATGTTTGCTATCAAAATGGGTGGTTGTGACGTTGTGTTGGGTGCAGACTGGCTAAGAACTTTGGGTCCCATTCTCATGGATTTTAAGGCATTAACCATGCAATTCGACTAGGAAGGCCACCAATATAAACTCCAAGGCATCATTGTTGGTTCACCTGAGGTCATTAGTTCCCATCGCATGGAAAATCTGCCCAAGAAAGGTCATTCTGGTGTCATTGCCCAACTCCATTCCATACAGGCAACAGAGACACCCCCGGTGCTGCAAGACCTCCAAACCCTCCTTTCTAAACATAAGATGGTATTTTCCACTCCCGAAGGACTCCCTCCTTCCTGCGGTGTTCATGATCATTCAATTCCCCTTGTACTTGGAAGCCTTCCTCCTAATATCTTTCCATATCGCCACCCCTTTTCACAAAAAAATGAAATTGAGAAAATGGTCCACGAACTCCTTAATGCAGGCATTATCCTCCCTAGTACGAGCCCTTACTCTTCTCCTGTAGTCATGGTCCTAAAGAAAGAAGGTTCTTGGAGAATGTGTCCTGACTTCCATGCCCTCAACAAACTGACCATTAAAGACAAATTCCCCATTCCTATCATTGATGACCTCCTGGATGAATTGAGTGGCGCCCAATTCTTTACTAAACTTGATCTTCACTTGAGCTATCACCAAATACATATGAAAGAGGTAGACATTCCCAAGACAGCCTTTCGAACTCATGAGGGCCACTATGAGTTTTTGGTCATGCCCTTTGGCTTGTGTAATGCCCCCTCCACCTTCCAAAGCCTCATGAACCATGTCTTCCATCCCTTTCTCTGTCATTTTGTCTTAGTTTTCTTTGATGATATCCTCATCTATAGAAAAACCTGGACAGACCATCTTACTCATGTGGATCAAGTTCTCCATCTACTCTCTCAGCACCAAATTTTCCTGAAACAGTCTAAATGTTCTTTTGGTGCCTCAGAAGTAGAATACTTGGGTCATCTAGTTGGCAAGGATGGCATCAAGGTGGATCCGAAAAGATTGAAGCTATGCAAGACTGGTCGCACCCAAAGACTCTCAAAATCTTGTGTGGATTTCTGGGATTAACAGGGTATTATCGTAATTTTGTTAAGAACTATGGAAAGATTGCAGCACCTCTCACTGCTCTCCTCAAAAAGAACTCTTTCACTTGGACTCCAATTGTTGCTCAAGATTTTCAAACCTTGAATACGGCCATGTGCACCACTCCAGTTCTAGCCCTTCCTGATTTCACAAAGACCTTTGTGTTGGAATGTGATGCATTGGGGAAAGGAATCGGCGCTGTCCTTATGCAAGAGGTTTGACCTTTGGCCTTCACCAGCAAGAAACTATCTGAAAGGAATCTGGGAAAACCCATTTATGAAAAGGAAATGTTGGCTATTCTACATGTCATTTATTTGTGGCATCCTTATCTCTTAGGGAAACGCTTCCAAATTAAGATCGACCATCAAATCCTCAAGTACTTTCTGGAACAACGCATTTCCTCCCCGAAGCAACAAAAATGGGTGACTAAGCTCTTTGGATATGATTATGAGATCATTTACAAGAAGGGAAAAGACAATGTAGTGGAAGATGCACTGTCCCGGAAATATGAAGAAGAAGGATCCCTTTTTTCTCTTTCCTTCATTGTACCCGATTGGTTGCAAGTTGTGCACCAAGAATGGCTACAAGATCCCAAAAGTTCACATCTGATCCAGAAATTACAAACCAATGCTCTGGCTCCCCCAGGTAACTCCTGGATCCAATATGAGCTTCAATACAAAGTCCATTTGTATTTAAGTAAACAATCAAAGCTTAAATCCATGGTACTTTATGAGCTTCATGCTACAGCCACAGCGAGGCACTCAGGGTTCACCAAAACCTATGACAGGGTCAAACATTCCTTTTTCTGGGATGGTATGAAACAGGACATCCGTAATTTTGTCACTGAATGTGAGGTGTGTCAACAACACAAGGGAGAAACAGTCAAATCTCTGGGCACACTACATCCGCTTCTGATTCCACCTGCTATTTGGAAGGATATCTCTATGGACTTTATTACCGGCTTACCCAAATCGGGGAATAAATCAGTCATAATGGTGGTTTTGGATCACCTTTCCAAGTATGCTCATTTATGTTCTCTTCAACACCCATTTACTGCATCCACGATGGCTCAAATTTCCATGGACCAGGTCTTCAATCTTGATGGCATGCCGCACTCTATTGTTTCTGATCATGACCCAACTTTCACAAGCAATTTTTGGCAAGAACTGTTTAAGCTACAGGGCACCCAATTACATCTCAGCACTACTTATCATCCCCAAACTGATGGTCAAACAGAAGTTGTCAACAAGTGTTTGGAAACATAACTAAGGTGTTTTTCCTCTGAGAAGCAACATTAGTGGGCTCAATGGTTACCCCTAGTTGAATGGTAGTACAACACTTCCTACCATACAGCTACACGCATGACTCCTTTTGAAGTGGCATATGGACAGAAGCCACCTTCAATTCTCTCATACTTACTAGGTACCTTGAAGGTCCAAGCAGTTGACCAAACACTTACAGTTCGATAGGATATTCTTCATACCCTTAAAGAGAACTTGGTCATGGCACAGAATCGCATGAAGAAACAAGCAGATTAGGGTCACTCTGAATGTCAATTTGCAGAAGGGGATCAGGTGTTTCTGTGACTACAACCATATAAGAAAACTTCCCTCAAGGCCGAGCATTGTTAGAAGCTAGCGCCCAAATTCTATGGTCCTTATATAGTTCTCAAGCATGTGGGGAAAGTCGCCTATCAGTTAGCTCTTCCCAGTCAGTCGAAGCTACATCCTATTTTTCATGTTTCATGCTTAAAGAAGGTGATTGGAACTAGGTGCAGTTTTGGACCAGCGTGAGTGTTGCTTGTGTCAGAGAACCATCAAGGAAGTGCTATTCCAGTGGAAAGATATGACTCCAGTATATGCCACTTGGGAACCAGCTACCATTCTACAGCAGTTTCCACATCTCAAGCCTTGAGGACAAGGTTGTTTTTAAGGGGGCGGACATGTTAGGGTCCTAATCCGCAAATAGGTAGATCAATATATTCGGATGTAATAAAGGTCAATATTAATAAGGCCTTTCAATAAAATAGAATAAAGTAGATGTAAGAAGACCTAATAGAAGCTTCCACTTCTAGAAGGATCTTCCTCTAGATGCTTCTCTTGATAGACATATTTAGTATAAATAAGGGTTGAGGGTATGAAAACCCTAGATTGAATATTATTGTAACAGAGTGTTGCTCGACTGGAGATTGCCCCCTCGAAGAGGCCTGTGAACATTGCTTTCTGAATCAAAGTGCTATTTTTGTTGTTGTTTTATATCATTTTTGTGTTATTGTGGAGATTGTGCTGGTTATATTACTGTTATTCTGCCATTTCTAGCATTTCATTTCTGTTCTACATACTTTTTATATCTGGTATATTGCAACAACCCATCATGCCCATATTAGAATATAGTCAAACTCATTTTTGAAAAACAAATGAAGTACATTATCCTCTCTATGTTGCAGCCCTCTAAACCCTATTTATGAGATCTATCATCTTATGGAAATGACTCTACAAAGAAAAACAATATTTTCCACATGTTGGATGGCTCTTGTATTCTTGGGACATTGTCACCAATACACACACATATCAACTCACTATTTCTCGAAAATATATTATATATTATGTGAGTAGTATTATAGTTGTTGTCCCTTGACCAAGTTTTGGAGATCCTTGGTCAGGTTTGACCTATTTTGGGACTTCGATGGGCTGTCGAAGGCGGAGCACAAGTCGAAGCGGAGATCGCGAGATCTTGGCCCCTTTTACGGTGTTTTTTGGATTAGGGTTTATGTAACGGGTATGGGGATGTCATCCCATGGGTTTACCCATGTTTAATCCCATTTTGTAATGTATAAATAGATGTCTAGGCAATGTAAGAGGGGACAATATAGACGTTTGTGTGATGTTGTACTAAGTGTGGGTAATGGTTGTGAATGTTTTGTGCATACTGTGTGAGGCTTGCAAGGCTAAGTGCAAGTGACTGTAAGAGTCTGTGTAAAGGATTTAAGTTGTAACCTAGTCTGGGGGAGGAGGATTTGGCGGAGTTCACGCAGATCTCCTACTCTATGCGGAGTAGGACCTTGTGGATCTGTGCATGTAAAATATTGAAAAAAGACAATAAAGAGAATAAGAGTTGGTGGACGTAGCCCCAGGCTAGGGTTGAACCAGGTATATCATGTGTTGTGGTTTCTTTGTGCATCATGGTTGTTTTATGGTTCATATGATTAATGCTAAATTCAATGATGTATGCATAGATGAATATGATAGTTTAGTGCCTAATGATGTGAATAAGATGCTAGATCTGATCTATGTTGATGTGCTTAGTGCTTGAATGTGTTGAATCTTGTTGAATACTGCGTTGTGTTGTAATTAGGGTTTATCTGCGATGTAGAAAAAGGCTAAGTACTAATGAATGACACCCGCTAAGTGCTCTGTTAAGGTGTTGTAATCATATATTTGTGTCCCAGCTAGGTTGCATACATCTGAGTCCTGTAACCACCCCTACCTCTACCTTGGGTGAGGCTTCATCTGCTTCACAGGTGTTGTTGAAAGGGCCAGTAACTAGGGTTTTGTTGGTGCATTGTTGAAGCATTGAACCCTGGGTCTACCCCTGTGCCAACAAATGGTTTCGTTGTCGGGATCTGAAACTGTGATTGTTGGGAATTGAGGAAAAGAAAGAAATATCTGTGAGTAGATCTGTTGCTTTAGTATGCAATACTCTACCCAACTTGTGAAGCTCTGTGCTAAGAAAAGAATTATGATCTTAAGAAAAGAGGTAAGATCTGAAATCTTTGTCCTCTAATAAAGGTAAAGTGAAATTTTTTTATTAAAGAGGTAAGATCTGAAATCGTTGTGCTTTGTTAAAGGTAAGATGAGTGGATATTTTTGTTTCGAAAGTATGTATCTAGGTATGTTTGATAAATTTTGTCCTAGTATGAAAACTAGGGAACAACTAGAAGAAAGAAGTTTTGATATGGGTAGATCTGATAGAAATAATGAAGGATATGTTATTCCTATGCATAGAAAGAATGTTTGGACTAACAAATGGATGCAGGATCCTATGAAGAATTTTCTGCAGGTTAGCCACCATGATCCTAGTGCACAGTACAAGAAAAGTTGGGGATCACTTAAGAGAAAGAGAGGATTAATTATTTGTTACAGTTGTTGAAGACCGGGACACCTTGCTAAGGAATGTCCTGGTAGAATACCTAGTTGTCTTTGTTGTAAAGCTATGGACCATGACGTTTTGGGTTGCCCTAGAATGATTGCTAAGGTTGAAAGAATGAATATGCGACAAGAAAACCTTGAGGAAAACCAAGAAACTGAGACCATGGTGGAACCCCAGAAAGAATCAGAGATTGTATTACTACAAATGCAAGAAACCATGAATGCTCACAAAGATATCAACCTATTAGAGATATTCAAATAGAAAGAGTGCATAGAAACAATAATAGGAGACTTCGACATAGACTGTGTCCTGGATGAGGAAACACATGTGAATATTATGATAGAAAGAACTTGAGAAATTTTAGGAAAGCATGCTATGATTCCTTCATTGGGAGGAATAGGATTATTTAGAGGAAAGTTGATAAACCTATGTGGAAGACTTACCCAAACCTCTATAAGTTCTCATGGAACTTCGACAAAGGAAGAATTTGAGGTTGTTAAATTTATTGAGAACAACACCCCATTTTCTATGTTACTAGGAAAACTCTGGATTGAGAAAGATCAGACCCGAGGAAAAGAGGAGGAAGCTATAGAACAGAAAAACAAGAACTAAGAGACTTCATGGCTAAGAGAATAGCACACTTACTGGAAGAACAAGAAAACCAATTGAATCTACTGAGGACCATAATTTGGATGTCGAAGTTGAAAGAACACAAGAAGATTTGAAACAACTGTTTGTACAACAGAGTAGAGGACCTACCCCAGACAAAGAAGAAGTATTTCTCTTGAACCCTAGTAAAGACCATCACCAGCACGAAGTTACTATTCCAAGAGGAGATAAGAATCAAAATCGAAAGAGGAATACCGAGACATAGATCACAGGGAAGAAGGCTAGAAATCTCAGCAAGAAGAAAGCAAAGTTAGAGAAGTTACAGGAAGTTCCAGAGAAGACTTCGCAGAAGGAAGGTCTCCAGAATTTGAACTTCGTCAGAATATTAGAGCAGCTCAGATTGGCACTTTGCCATGGTGGAGCGATATGACTGTTGGAGAAATTATAATATTTATATTGATGTTCCTGAATGTTTAGAACAACAGTTATGATCAGAAAGCTCACCATCGAATTGTTGGGACCGCACCGTAACTGACAGAACTGCATTGATGAACGCCTCTTGTCCTTTGGAGGGATATTTTACATCATTGTCTACTTATTATGTCGACCGTTATGCCAAGAACACTTTCACGAATTGTATCCAAGCCAACAAGAGAACTCATTGTTATTGTGTTGTGCTTACTGAGACTTCGCTACTTGTTTTATTACATTGAGCATTTGTTCATCGACTTGAGTTATTCGATCTTAAGCATGCATGTCGAACGAATTCAGTGTCACAGAAAAATCTATCGAAGAATTTCTAATTGAACTTATGGCTGCAAAGGTGATGTCCGTCAGAATTCAAGCTTCATCAACGAGAGGAGTGCAAGCCTCCCCGTCGACTATTCGCGGATCTGGACCATCCTGAGTTGCGTCCGAGAAAAGAACCAAGCATCGAGATGACTTGGTGAATGCGAAGTTAATCCCATCCATCCTTCTCGACTACATCCCACCTCTGGTCGGTGTGGTGAATCATGACAGTGTCCCCAAGGACTTCGACTACACCTTGGTTATTGCGTACCTCTCGAAGGGGATACGCACAGGCAAGCCTTAGCCGGATAAGATCATGACACTAAATATCAGTGACTTTAACCTAGGGGATCACAAGAACTTCAGCATGCTCGCACCTCACATGTATTTGAATAGAACGAAGGGGAAGAATTCGAGGATAATCCCCCAACCATGGACTATGGACCTCGTATAGTCCACTATTCTGAATGTGATGAAAATACCCCACTTTGGAACGCACCAGGAAGTTAACGCATGCGTTAAGATCCTGCTGTCAAGATTCCATGGAAATTACCTGTGGCTAGACAAACGCATCACTGTTGATCCGACGTTGATCCATCGAATCATCGGATTGAGCATGCAGGGACCAGACCCGCAAGAATTTTACCGAGGGAAGGCTGCAAACCATGCCCTGGTGCACAAGATTAAAGATACATACGGCGATGTGGAGAAGGGGAAGCGAGGCTACAAGGTAGCCTCCATCTAGAATGGTGTAGTGCGCCTTGCTTTCCATTTGATTGTTGGTAAGCTAGTTCGGAAGAACAGACCCACGCAGGTCACAAGGTTTGTTGTTGACCTCGTGGGGAAATGCGTGGAGGGGATACAACTGAATTGGGAAAAGTACTTAGTGAACCAGTTAGACCAATATTGTTGCAAAGCTCAAGATCAGGGCTATGAGTTCCATTTTAGTTGGTTGTTGATCCTCATCGTATTCATATCTTGGGAGATTCCAGAATGTGTGACCTTCCCTAAACTAGAGCCATCTGAACCCTTAGTCGCAAAGTTCACTTTGCTCTGGTATTCGAGCGATATGGGAAAACAATGGCAGTCAAACGTGGTGTTCCACACCTAATACCTACAGTTAAAGAGGGATATTGAGCTTTTCCCTCATATAACACCGAACACCCTGCATAGGTTCAGGACGATTGTGAAGTTCCACACAGAAAGTGATGCAGGAGCATCTCTCCATGTCAGCCAGCCAGCCACATCAAGCGTGTGCATTCAAAGGATGAAGAGAGGCGCAACCCTCATCTTCAATTTTGTAATTGAATGTAATTAAATGTTTAATATGTTGAGCTGTGAAGTCGTGCCTTTGCGCAAGTTGTAGATAAGAAGGCCTTTAATGTTTGTAAGACTGAGATCTAGATCCGATGCTGGACTAGATATCCCATTCAATGTAATTGAATAGGGTAGGTAGGTTGGAGGGAAGAGCTCGAAGAGCCCCCTCAGGTAAAAGAGATTGGGAGTATCTCTTTGGGAGTTAGTCGAGGGAGAGACAGAAGAGTTAGAAATCTGTG